>PVJA010019809.1:0-37914 GCA_004027025.1 Myocastor coypus
GTTCGAACTCAAGACCTTGCACTTGCCAGGCAGGCACTTGTGCCATGGAGCTATCTCCCCTACCCCAAACTTGACCTTTTATAGGTTAACTAGGCATAAGACTATTAAGCACAACACTATGCAAGTTCATGTTTTAATAGCACCTTCCCTCCACTGAACATAAAATGTCCCTCAGTTTGAAAGTGAAAAAAAAAAGTCTGTTCCACACTATTTCAAATCTCCTTCTCATCTCATCTTAGTTCAGGGTTTATCAGCTCTCAAAGCAGTTTTGTTGATCTGGACTGGTGAAATGTTAAAAATAGAATAACAGAAAACTGTCAAATTCATGTCCCTCATTTTCAACAAGAAGTTATGAGCTAACATTGGCACTAATTTTGTCCAATCTCCCTTCATTCTTTTTTCTCCATTGTTTTTAGAGAATTAAAAAAAAAGTTAAAGGGAGTACAAGTTAGAATTAAAACAGAAAAAAATTACAAGTCATACAGATTATTACTTACCCAATAAGAATTTCACAGTATTTATTGTAATATACAGTGCTGCATTTCAACCAGTTATCCATATTAACAGACATATGCATGTAAAATTGGAAGAAATGCATAACTAAGGAAGAAATAAGTACAGACAACTGAAATAAAGGCGATGAAAAAAATTAAAGCATTAAATGCTTCTTTCCATAAATCAGCAGAAATGCACAATACAATCGTTAAAAGCATTCTGCTCATATAATCTCTTTTTTCCCACTCCCTCTTTCTCAACTCAGTTAACTCTTTCCTTTTGATTAAGTTCATTCCCCTTTAGTAGTATCCTTCAGATTCCATTTTTGTTTTTCAGGTCTCCTCACATTAAAGAGACAATATGATACTTGCAATTGCAGGTCTAACTTATTTCACTTAAAGAGTATGTTCTCTAACTGCATCCATTTACTGACAAAAGACTCAAATTTATCCTTTTCCCGAAAATACTCCATTGTGCAGAAATATATCTTCTTTATACACTCTTCAGCTGATGGGCATCTGGACTGTTTGCAGGATTTAGCTATAGCCAATTGTGCTGCTATAAACATGAGTGTTTTCAATTCTTGAAAAGTACACATACGGGAACAGCTGATTTGAATGGGTTCTCCAATCCTAGCTTTGTAAAGACTTTCCACACTGATTTCCATAGTGGTTGTACTAGTATACACTCCCACCAACAATGCAGAAGGATCCCTTTTTCTCCCCGGCTCTCCAGCATTTTTTATTGGCTGACTTCTTCATGTTAGCCATTCTTCCTGGAGATGGAATCTTAGTGTTATTTCAATCTGCATCTCTCCAATGACCAATGGGGTCGATCAGTTTTTCATATATTTACTTGTTAATTGTATTTCTTCCTCTGATAAGTGTATACTCAACCTAGATGCCCATTTTTGGATTGAGTCTTTGAATTTGTGGGGAATGATTTTTTTATTTAATTATTTGTATGTCCTAAATAGAAGTCCTTAAAAGTAACTGAGGAAACAATGATTTGATTCCTAGATAAAATCAGTGGGGAATGTAATGGGTCAACTGAATTTTGAGCTATAACTCTGTGTTATAATTTATAACAACCTAAAACTATTAGGTTCTCTTATGCTTCCTTAGATACACTAAGGAATGTGTTCTCCCATTCTGTTTAGTAGTGGGTAACTCAGTAACTGTTTCCCTCCTCTCCCCAATCTAATTGCTATAAACATAGTCAGTTTAAGAAGTATCTTATAAAAACAATTTGTTCAACAAGCCCCTACACAGGCAAGTTACATGCATTGCTGAACCATGAAAGACTCCTTAGTCACATGATGTTTTTTTTCTTTTAAAGCTCCTTGCTGCCTGGGCTAAGCACCAATCAGTCTACTCCTGCTTGAGAACTGACTCTTGGCCCTGAGCTCAGTTCATAAAGGGCTCTTTCAAATTCCACGACAGCCAGCCAGCCATTGTCTGAGGGACAGTTGTCCCTTTTCCCAAGTTTGTTGGTTTTCTTTTTACTCTGTTGAAGATTTGCTTTCAAGTGCAGAAACATTAAAAAGATGAATCCCTGTTGTTGACTCAAATATATTTGCGCAGTTTTTTTTTTTTTTTTTTTTTGTCCATAAACTCTATCTTTAAGACTCCTAACTAAATTTTGCTCAGGAAGATCTAGTGTTCATGTTTTAATATTTAAACCTTTGATTCATTTTGAATGTAGATTGTGCATGATGATAGGCATGGGTCTAAATGTAGTCTTCAGCATGGGGAAAGCCAGTTTTTCCAGCATCATTTATTAAAAAAAGGCTATCTTTCTTCCAGTGAGTCTGTATGGTCCCTTTATCAAAGATAAGATGGCTTACTGTGTTTGCAGTTGAGTCTGTATCTTCTAATTTGTTGCACTCATCCTCGGGTTGTCTCTATGCCAGCATCACTGTGATTTTATCACAGTAGCTTTATAGTATAATTTCAGGTCAAGAATTGTGATATCTCCTCCCTTTTCTTTGTTTCCCAGGATTGTTTTTGATATTCTGAGTCACTTCTGGTCCCAAATGAATTTGAGAAAATTTTTTTCAAACCCTGTGAGGTATAGTAATTGTATTTTATTCAGGATTGCATTGAATCTGTGTAACAATTTTGGGAGTATGGCCATAATTCTTCCCATCCAGGAGCACAGAATATTTTCACATTTTCTCAAATAATCTCTTTTCTCAATAAGAGTATAATTTTCACTGTATAAATCTTTCACATGCTTTGTGAGATTAATTTCTAAGTATTTCATTCTGGCAGATGTTACTGTGAAAGGTGTGGTTTCCCTAAATTCTCTTTCAGTGTGCTCATTGTTTGTGTGCAAAATGTTACATGTTACACAATGTTTGGATGCTAACTTTGTATCCCGCTACTCCATCTGCACTCTTAAGAGTATTTGGGGTCCTCTATGCAGAGTATCATGTCATGCACAAATAATTTTACTTCTTTTCCAATCCTTATTCCTTTTATTTCTCTCTCATCTAATTATTCTGGCTAATCTTTCCAGAACTATATTGAATAGGAGTGGAGACAGTAGACATCCTTGTTTCTAATTTTGAAGTGAAGGCCTTCAGTTTTTGCTCATTTAGTATAATGTTAGCTGTTGGTTACTCATAGATGGCTCTTGTCAGGTTGAGATATATACCATCTAAGACAATTCTCTGTAGGGTTTTTCTCATGAAAGAGTATTGTACTTTGTCAAAAGCTTTCTCAGAATTTATTGCGATGCTCATGTGGGTTTTGTTCTTGCTTCATTGATATTGTGTATTGCATTTATGAATTTAAAATGTTGAACCATCCCAGTACTTCTGGAGTGAATTCTACTTGATCATGATGCATACAACTCTTGATGATTTGCTCATTGTTTTCTAGTATTTTATTGGGAAGTTTTGCATCCATATTTATTAGAGATTGGCCTGAAGTTCTTTTTTAGTTCAATCTTTCTCTGTTTTGGAATCAAAGTAATACTTGCCTCCATAAATGATTTTGGGAGAACTGTTTCCCTCTCAGCTTCATTCAAGAGTTTGAGAAAAGCTAGCATTAAATCTTGTCTAAGTTTCTTGTAGGATTCTGCTGTTAATTCATAGGTACCTAAGTTTTTTTTTTTGTTGGTAGGGTTTTTTTAAACAACACATTTTCAGTTTTGTTTATTATGGGTTATTCAGTTTGTATATCTTCTTGACTGAGCTTTGGGTTTCCTTTTAGTTTGTCAATAATTTCCAGTTTTATTGCACTGTGATCAGATTATGTGTGGGATAATTTCAATTCCTTTGCATTTACTTAAAGAGTACTCTGTGTGCTAGCATATGGTATATTTTAGGGAATGTCCATGTGCAGCTTGATCCACAGGAGAGTGCAGGCCACTGGGCTCAGCTAAATAAAGTGCTACAAATTTTCTTTTTTTGCTTTTGGGTCTTTGTTTCCTTCGCGACATGCAATAGATACTAATGAAAGTTTAATGCAAGTAAAGAAATACATGTGCAAGATGAATGCCCAGCATACAAATTAACAGGAATCTATTTTCTTAAAAAATCATCTTTCAAGCAGAAAACCTGGAAATTAAAAATGTGATTGCAAGTATAAATAGCAGAAGCAACCAGTGTGAAAACAGTGTCAAACTGAGGACAGGGATGTCATCAATAATCAACTGTTATTTTAGAAACAATTAGAATAGCCGGTGAGATACCTCAGTGGACTAAGCATCAGGGACTAGGTTCAATGCCCTTCACCACATGCTGCACCAGCCCCGCCCCCAGGGGCACTGAGCCAGCCACTCAAACGAGGCATGGTGGCACACACCTGTAATCTAGCACTGTGGAGGCCAAAAACAGGAGGATCACTAGGAGTTCCAGCTGCATAGTGAGGTCCAGTACCAAATACATAAAAATAAAAATAGAAACAATAAAAAAACATGAAAAATGGACACAGCAGCTGCTAGAAGACTCTTCTTTGGAAGAGTAGTAGAAGAGAGAATCAAGGCCAGCCAAATAGCTCAGTGGATTAAAGTGCCTACAAGCAGGCCCAGGGCTGGGATTCAATCCCCTGTGCCTGTCATGCTGGCCCTGCCCCCAGGGCACATTAAGATGGCAATTGAGACTACGTGTGGTGGCAGGAGCCTGTAATCCCAGCTCTTGGGTGACTGTAAACAGGTGGATCACTATGAGTCTGATCTAGTGGTGAGACCCTGAACACCCTGTAGACCCTCCCCTAAAATACAAAAAAAAAAAAAAAAAAAAAAAAAAAAAAAAAAAAAAAAAAAAAAAAAAAAGAGGAAGAGGAAGAACAAGAAGAAGAGGAAGAGGAGGAGGAGGAGGAGGAAGAGGAAGAAGAGAAAATGGAATCAATGGAACTTATATTCTTTTTGGAGCTGTTATATATAACAATGGAAAACAGGATGATGACATACCTCACTTTCAACTAAGTTTCCAACTTAGCAGACATGCATATTAAGTGATTCTGCTTGGGTAAAGTGGGATTCTTTCAATCTTTCCGATGAAGTCTTTCTACTTCACTATTTTAAAAAGGTTTCTCCAGTTTCCATCTCTTCCTAATACATTTCACTAAGGTCTGCCAGATTTCATACAGTTTGGTACAGTGCCACCTATAATCATCATGCGTTACATGTTCTGGCTTTCTGAGAGCCTTTCTCTGCCTCACTTTGGAAATACTGCTCTGGCTGAATGTGGATAGAGATAACATTATGATCTCTTCTACAAACTCCACATCAATGTAGGGGAAATCTTTTGTTTTCTGAGCCAGAGACTGAACAACACAGGGGAATTTAAATGCATCTTCTTTTTTTAAGTCAAGGGAGATTGTTTCATTTGATATTTCTAAATAATTTTTTTAGGTATTTTATTTACAATTATTAAAAGCAAAGTGAATCAGACAAAACAGTAACATAGACTAGGAATAAGAGCACCTATAATCTAGATGTATAAAAAAGCTATACATAAAAAAAATTTAGGACAGCTGATATTAAGTCATAACTTCTATTAATAGCTCTGAAAGAGGAGAAAAATTTAAAAATGTTCTTGGGGAAATACAGAGCAGAGCTTTTCTAGTTTCTGCCTGTTGGATATGTAAAGTGTATTTACTAAACAGCAATACAGTACCTTGGCTGGATCAAAGAATAGTCAAATATTGGAGATTCAGGTACAACCCAATAATAAAAAGACTTCTAGAAATCAGTATGCTTTTGTAGTGGAAGAAACACACAAAGGAATTTTAGGGCAATCAAAGTGATGATTATTTATGGCATAAAATAGCTCAAATTAGAGCTATGGAGTGCTTGCTTCAGCAGCACACATAAAAATTAAAGCTATGAAACAGGTAGGATAGAAATGTAGGATGCCAAATATATACTCTTTTAGTAGTTACTGAATATTCACTGTGGGCTGCAGATATTTTCATCACTAGAGAAGTGATTTAAGAGATCAAACTGAGCAAGGAAAAACCAATATATACACCAAGAATTCCAGTTAAAAGTGTGAGCTACTGTAATAGGAACATATCTGAAGTCATTACTTGTAACTGAGAGACTAAGGAAAGTTTCTGATAGGTGACATTTCAATTGGGAATTAAAACACAAGCAAGAATTCATGAGAAAGCAAGCAGAAACCACTCCAAAAAATATGCATTAAAGATCTAGCTGACAGTAGTAGTAGCACAGCTGGCCTAAAGGCAGAAAAGAAAATAATGTATGATGTATTTTATTTTGGGGGGTGGGGAAGGATCTATGGGGGTGTTCAGAGTATCACTACTAGGTTGGACTTGTAGTGATCCACCTATTTATAGCATCCCAAAAGCTGGGATTACAGATGCACACACCACCACAACCAGTCTCAACTGCCATTTCAGTATACCTCAGGAGTGGGGCTGGAACAGCAGGCCCATATAAGATGTATTATATGTACAAAACAGTGAGTAACTGTGAGTTAATTCAATGCTTCTCAGTCTAGCCTGGCAGCATCCATAGCACCTAGGGATTTATTAAAGATGAAGATTCTCACACATTTTTAGTAGTCAGAAATGGCAACCTGCAACCTGATTTTTAATTGAACTAAACCTTGCAACAAATGTACTTAAGAGATATATACAATGTTCCACCCAACAACAAAACACACATTCTTTTTCTTGTCTTTTTTGTGACAAGGTCTCATTATGCAGTTCAGGCTGGCATTGAGCTCACTTTTGTAGCCCAGGTTGGCCTCGAACTTGCACTGATCCCCCTGCCTCAGCCTCCCAAGTGCTGGGATTACAGGCATGTGCCACCACTGCCGGCTAAAAACACACATTCTTTTTGGCTGTGTACAGTATGTCTGCCACAACACCACAAGCTAGCTATTAAAGCATGCCTAAAATATCTAAACTCTTCATGTATATTATCAGATCACAGTGCAATGAAACTAAAGGACACAAACCAAAGCAATTAGAAATGAAAAAAGTGAAATCACAATGTACACCAGCAAAATCCGTAACATTATTAGCAATTATCTCACAAATAGATATGCTGAAGTATTGGAAAACAGAAGAAATACAGAAACTCCTGGATACATATGAATTACTAAAACTGAATCTAGAAGACTTAAAATCTTGGAACATCCAAGAATAAACAATGTAATTCGAGCAAAACAAAACAAAAACCTACCAAATAATCAAAGCCCAGAACCTGATGAACTGATTCACAGCATAATCCCACACATTCTTTTGGGAAGATCTATCACCAAAACTTCTCAAACTAATGAAATCGAGAGGGAAATCCTATTTTGAAAATCATTTTCAAAGGTAACATCATTCTAATCTCAAAAGCATAAAAGGATACAGTCAAAAATGACAACTATTATCCAATTTTGTTAATGAATGTAGATGCAAAAATCCTTAACAAGATAGTGGCAAACAGAATGTGACACATCATCAAAAAGACCATGTACCATAACCAAGCAGACTTCACCCCAGGGATGTAAGGATGTTTCACCACAAACAGTAAATGTAACTTATCACAAAAGCAAGGACAAAAAGCCCATGATCATCTCAACAGATTTTTAAAAAGCCTTGAGAAAATCTAACAAAACAATCAGGAGAAAATAGGTATTGGTCTTTATCTCCACATAATAAAGAGCATTTATGATAAAGCTATGGTCAATATCATATTAAATGGAAAAAAGATAAAGCCTTTCTTTTAAAATTAGAAAAAGACAACGTTGTTTATTATTACCATTCCTGTTCAAAATAGTTCTCAAAACATGAGCCATCAATTATTTTAAGAGAAAAAAAAAAGGATATGTACAGGAAAGAACAACAAAAAATCAACCTATCATTATTTATAGATGACATGATCCTTTAATTATAAGGTACAAAAAATTCCATCAAATGACTTTTATAGAGCTAATAGTTGATGTTAGCAGTATAGCAGGACAAAAAATAAAGACATAGCTAATTATTTGGGAAGGACTTAGCAAATTTTTCTAAATTCAGTCCTATCATTAGTGAGAAAAATTTTCATTCTTGGTTTTGTCCTATTGCTTCAGAGTAATGATTTCATCAGTATGTGCCACCAGTATCATAATCACTCCTACAGTGCTGAAACGATCTTACCCCAGGAAGACAGTGATTGGTTCTACTTTGGTCAAAGGTTTCTCATTCTGATTTGAGCCTTATACTTTCAATGATCTGAATCTGTTGAATAATTATCTGGCTTTTTCTTCACCTTCACCTTGCAAATGCTTTCAATTGGCTAACATGATCCAAGTCAATTTAATTTGATAGTCATTAATTTTTCTTAGAATTACAACTGCCGACAATGCAGGTTGGTATTCAAGAAAATGGCAATGTTGAAGCTGTTTTTAGAAAAAGGACATATGTAATAAACTCAACCTGTCATTCGATAAGTAGTATGGGTTATTTTACTGTATATTTGCTCACAAGAAAGCCAAACTCTAGACTTTACCTGCATTTATTTATTTATTTATTACACACTAACCAAGCTACTTAAAATTAGTCAAAGCATCATGTCCAATCAAACCTAATGTTTTCTAACATTACATCTCTATTAGGAATAATGTCAGCAAGCAGGTTTTAATATGAACTCCTTTTTTATAAAATTTTTTTTGTAGTACTTGGGATTGAAATAAATTTTTACTACTAAACAAAATGGTAATTAGCTTGATTAGGCAATATATGATTAGGCAATATAATCTCTATTCAAGATTGCCCATTTATTCTTTCACTTTTTCCATGTTACTCAGCTCATTTTCTTTACACAAGATATTGCCCTTAAAGTCATCTTAACAATCAACAATAATAATATGGAAAGAATGAGAAAAGTATCTTTTCATATTTACATTGTTTTTTATTATAAACTATGTCTCTCTTTAACATATTTGTTATATTTTCGCATAGTGATATTCAGGAATGTCAGAGTAGCTCTCCTATTAGAATTACTGTTTAACTTTGTCAAATATCAATTGCTTACCAAAACTGCTGACATGGAATCAGTTTCTGACTTGTGAATATTTCCTCAGAATCATGTTTTGAATAGAAGACAAAGGGCCTGGTGGGATGGCTCAGTGGTGTAAAGCACCTGCTTGGGAAAGCTTGCGCGGCTTCAGGGACTGCGGTTTGATCCCCAGCACCACATGCTGCACCAGCCCTGCCCTCGGGGTGGGCTGAGCCAGCCATAAAAAAATGAGTGAATAAACAAACAAAGGTTCTGAAACAAGAAAAAAATAAATAAAATAAAAAATTTAAAAAAAAATAGAAGACAAAAACCGTAGAATTGTTATTGCTTATTAAAACTTTTCTTCTATTGTGTGGTTAAAAAAAAAAAAAAAAGAAAGTTTTGTCTGCTACATTGTCTCTTAAATAAAAATTTTAGAGAATACTGAGTTGATCTGAAAATAAGTGCAATTTTTTTCTTTTTTTTTTTTTAAGTACAGCATTTGTGTCCTGAAAAGGTTAACTGCAAAACAAAATGAAGAGCATATATTTGCTTCTTCACTAAAAAGCTTCAGAAACACACATTATTATATTTCGTTAGTTACTGGAGAGTTGATCTCAGGACTTTGTGCTTGCCAGGCAGGCATTTATGCCACTGAGCTATCTCTTGGTCACAACAATTATTACACGAAATAAATATTACATTTATTGATAACAAGTAGAAAACCATGTTTTACTTTTATTCATACACAAGAGTGACTATATTTTAAAACTGTTCTGAGTTTTCCTAGTCTGGGTAAAATGGACTATTCCATTGTGACACTATTGTGTCCAAGTTGCCCACCACCCTGAACTTATTTCATCCAATTTAAGGTTATCACACAACACTTCCAACAGAAGCTCATCATTTAGATGGCGGCTGTTCATAACTTGACTTTCTCTGCTGAGATAAATCATCTATGTTTTTTTTTTAAACCAGAAAAACTATAAAATAAATAACTAAACAATGCTCAGCATATGGGGGGTAAGCTTATTTCTTGAATGTTTATATTTACAAGTTAATAATTCTAAATTCTCCATATTGCTCTATATTTATAATTAAGATGTGAATACTATTGAACAAATCATCAGAATAGATAATGCTCTAAGCAACACATAGAAATGGCAGCAAGTATGAGAAAATATATATTATTAGTCATCAGGTAAATTCATATTAAAACCACAATGAGATTTTGTCTCTAGTTAGCATGGCTATAATAAAGTACACAAAAAAATGGGACTGCCACATTACTGGTCAGAATGTAAACTGATGTAGCTATTCTGGAAAAATGGTACTGGGATTGCTTAGAAAACTAAAACTAAGGGAGCTGGGGAGATGGCTCCGAGGCACAAGTGCCTGCTGGGCAAGTGCAAGGTTTTGAGTTTGAACCCCGGTCCCACAAAAAAAAAAAAAAAAAAAAGAAAAACTAAAACTAGAAGTCCAACAGGACCTAAGATATCCACTGTTGGGTATATATCTGATAGAAATAGTCAAATATGTCAAAGATATCTGTACTTCCAGATTTGTTAAAGCACTAACTACAAGATATGCAAACAACTGAAGTACCCGACCTTAACTGAAAGGATTTTAAAATGTGATAAACATATCATCAGAGAATATTATTCACCCACAATGAATGCAATATCATTTGTGGCACAGGTTTCAAAGATATGTCAAGTGATATAGGGCAAGTTGAAAAAAAAACAGTGATGACTACAGGCTAAGAAGGAAGGAAGGGTCATGAAAGGTGGTATGACAGATGCCAAATTGCAGTTTCAAAGAAAGAATAAGGTGTTTTGTTGCTGACAAATAAAGTCTACAGCAACTATTATAGTTCCAATAATGTACAATACATTTTATAAACAAACAGAAAGAGATTTGAAATTTCTTACCACAAAAACATGTTTAAGGAAATGAAAATGAGGATGACCTTTGCTTGCTCTTTATATTTGTATGTCTGTATCAAAATACCATGGTGAAGACAGAGAAAAAGGTACCATAATATGTATAAGCATATGTACTTTAAAATATAGGCCTTATATCATAACCAAAATGTCATAGAAATTTCAAATCACCATTTATGTATTTGACAATTAATTTTCCATTTGGTAATTTGTTTCATACTGATGAATCCAAACAGTTCAATTCTCAATACTAACCAAAGAATAGTAAATATGTACCTTTAGGTTTTTTACATATACTTCCATCTCCTTTTCCTTTTTTCTTAGTGATCATTTGAAGTACTTAAAATTTTATTGATATAATGTGATTACTTCCCTCATGCCCAACCATACGAAGTAAATAGCTTTGCCTCTGAGATAACAAAAATATTACCATAGGCACTAGGGTAATTATTCTGTTTATCACTGCTTTTTACCTCTAAACATATCCCTATTCTGTCCAGAGCTAGTCCACAACCTGTGCTCTTCGAGTCATCTTCCAAAGTTTGATTAATTTTTGCTTCCAGAACCATCCCTACAATACTTCAATTTATTTCTTTATTCAATCTCTCTCATACTAAAAAGTTCATACAAATTAGTCAGTCAGTGCTTCCTCATCAAAAGACTTCATTAAAAAAAAAAACAAACTATTCTCTCTTTTTTTAACTGTAGTGGTGACACTATGTTAATTCACTGAATCTTCTTAGCAACTCTATGAGGTATGCAATTTTCTTTCCACTGTACAGAACAGAAGGCCGAGGCACAGGGACAACTGGAATATTAGCTACCAGAGCATAATTCTTTTGTACTATATAACACTATCTCTGGGTAAGTCTATCTATTTACATTACTATGATTATTTATATGCTAGTGCTCTCTATTACCAACTTATCCAGTCTTGATTTCTCCCTCTAAAAATTACAAGCATAAAATGCTTTTCACAACCTCCTTCCAAATTAATTTTCCTCTTTCCTGCCTTATACTTATTATAGATTCAAAACAAACAGAAAAGTATACAATATGCTCTTCCACATCTCCATGCTCCATATAAAAAGTTCTGTCTATAAAATCATCCATCATCTTTTGATGAATCATTATTCATTTGTATTTCTCCAACTACTCACCATGTTGCCTTCACCAGGTTTAAGAAAAAAAAAAAAAAAAACAAACCTAATCTCTCTCCCCCCATCCCTCTGTCTGTCTGTCTGTCTCTCTCTCTCTTTCATATTCTCATTTGTTTACTAAAAAAAAAAAAAAATCTAAAACTCTACCATCATATTATAAGACTGTACTTGCATTAGCAGTTTACACCATGAGCTCCAAGTCACCTGAGTCATTCTTTTTTTATTGATATCTGTATCCTATATCCAGAAAAGTTACTCAGAATACACTTGATGAATGGATGGCTGTAGTTAATATTCAAAATCAATATATACTAGACAGAGAAAGATAAATTAATACATTATAGGAGATATCATACATATAATTAATCATTGTTTGATATGAAATGCCAAAAACAGCACTGTATAGAAAATATTTTTGTTTAAGTATTAACCCAACTATAGATCATCTTTTTTCAAAAAGGTTAGTGGATAAGGAATCTACCTTATATATTTTTTCAGGAAATGATAAAAGACATAAATATAATAAAATTAGAAGCCAGGTCTGTGTCCAGGCTACAAAACTTGAGTACAAGTAGCTACCAAATTATAAATATTACAAAATATTCCCATGAACCAGTGAAGGTAGTCTCAAGAGTCCTATCTGTATTAATTTCCAGACAAATAAAATATTTGGGCATTAGTAATGACATAGTAATAATTCTTACAATATGATTTATCAAATTTCTAAAGTATAAAGATATTATATATACATGCTCAAGAGCATGTAAGTGTGAGATGATTGAAGTTGTCTCACTATCAGGTCTGTAAAGGCACTATTTTTGCTTAGAGTAGTAAAGGTAAACTACACAAGTAGATCTTTAAAGGAAAATTCAACAAGGCAGTAATATGACTTTTTTTTTTTTTAGTAATATGATTTCCACTAAGGTTTAAGTGGTTGTTTCTTTTGCAGGCATTTCTTCTTAACTCTATGGGGGAAAAATGCACAGGTTCAAAATGAGACTATGAGAAGAATGCAAAGTTGCACAAAGATAAGTAATAATAACCAAGCAGTCTGGTTAGTTAAGTTACAATGAACTCAATTAAATTTTTTTAAAAGCTGTTGAATATCCTAAGAATTTTTCTTTTTTCTTACATTGAACTACCTTCAACATTCTCTGACTGAATTTAAGGATGTGAATAGTCTTGAATGATTCTGATTCTTGAGTCCATGCTTTGCCTGCTTGAAATTTGAGAGTTCAAAGTAATCCAACATTTAATACACGTAATGAAAATTTACACCCAAATCAGTCACCAGAACATAAAAGTAACGTTAATATTGCTGTTACAGATTAAACATAAGCAGGAGTCACCAGTCTTAAAAACTTCTACTGTTTTTCTAGCCTCAAACAGGAAAGTATTTTGAAAATAAAGGATTCCTTAAAGAAGCCTTTTTAGCTACTGCTGGAATTCAAGGTTTTTACCTCATAGATAGAACTCCAAGAACACATTAATGACCATTCTTATTTGTACTTGTCAGTACTTAAGTATTTTTATAATCTAAACAGAACAGCTGACATTTGATGTCACAAAGTTTTACATCGCAACATTCATGCAATCTGTCAACTTACTAACAAGTTCAAGATACAAAAAGAGAAATAAAACCGTGATCTGTCAAAGGAGAAAATTTATCATGTACTTTTTTTCCTGTATCACCAAGTTTATATTTTAACTTTTTTTGGTCCAATGGCTTAAAAATAAAATGAATAATTGATTAAAATAATCAGAGCTCAATAACAAAGCACCTTGAACAAAAACAAATTTCTAGAAATGCTTTTTTAAAAAATTTAGAGGTAGAAAAAGGGCTCTTTGCATACTTTTCTGCATTAACCAGGGGGCAGATAATAATGATAGCTTGTATGATAGTATCTTCTTTGTTAGTTTTGTCTCAACAGAAGTAAAGATTTCCTGATTACAAAGTCTGTAATTTAAGTCAACTGAAAAGATTTCTGGGGAAGGGAAACAAAGAAGTATCTGAGTACTGGCATTTAAGTGGACTGTGTTACCTAAGTTTATTGTTCATTGTGGGGCACTGTAAGTACGAATGTCTCTGACTTCTACTACCCATGCTAAGTCATGACCTTAACTCTCAAAACTGGTGTAAAAGAGAAAGCTATGTTCCAGTCTTGATTCAAGTGCTCCTCTGCTCCATTCTCAGGATCCTGTAACCATGCTCTTTCTGTACTGTAGCTCATTGTCATGATTCTTAAACAGTTGCTTTTTTTATTGTAATGAACCAATTATGAGCTAGTCATTCAAGCAGTCATTAACAATAGATTTTTTAATTGCATTTTTAATGAATTTTATTTTGGAAAAAAGCCCTTAAAACTACCTATGGCAAAGGGTAATCATACATTGAATTAACAGCAAAATCTGTTTAATAATGACTTGTCTTTTATTTACTACAACAAAATAAATTCCAGTTAGAGTGCTAAAAAATTGACAATGTCAAGGAAAAAAGTGGAGGGGAATCTGCATTCTTCATTGCTAAAAAACTCAAATGAAAATATGCCTTCTTCGGCATTGTTTTATCTCCTTACTCTTCTCAATTCTTAAGGAACAATTATCATCTTATGAACATAAACCTTAACTATATTTAAAAATGAGGGGCTTGGGAGATAGTTCGGTAAAATAAGTGCTTGCCTGGCAAGAGCAAGGACCTGAATTCAATCCCTGGTTCCGCGGAAAAAAAAAAGAGTACAATTTACTAATATTATATGCATACATTATGAATACTACTTAGCACAATTATTTAAGAAGTTAAAATGTGAGAAAACAAGCAAGCTATATTCATTTTAAAGATGGAGATACTGGTTAACATACATCAAAAGTTATTTAAAACTTTTCAAAATTAAGTTATATAGCATAAAAATGTTCATTCATCTCAAAATATTTTCTATATATGTTCTCCTGAGAAAAATCTTAAAATTCAAATAAACATAGTTGTGAGTAGGAGATAAACATGTTTACGTTGAATGTTAAAAACTCCAAGTTTATAGGTATAAGTCTGAATTTTAACACAGTATATGAACGTTTCTAAGAATAAGTTCACTGAGAACATACAGAGGTTCAAATGATTATTTTATTAATTTGTTAAATCAGAATTAAGAGAACTCTATCCAGTGTGATTTAGTAAGCCATTGAGTAGGAATTTTTAAAATGTCACTAACTGGTTGGGTTTTACAGTTAAAACCAGGGGGGCCGGCCAAATAGCTGAGTGGATTAAAGCAGATGTAGGGGCTAGGGGTCTGATCGCCCAGTCAGCTGTGCTGGCCCTGGCCCCGGTGACACACTGAGATGGCCATCAAGCCTGGATATGGTGGTATGTGCCTGTAATCCCAGCTTTTGGGAGGCTGTAAACCAATGGATCACTATGAGTCCAATCTAGTAGTGAGATCCTGAACACCCTGTAGACCCTTCCCTAAAATATAAAAAATATAAAGTCAAAAGTGCTCAACTGCTTGACCAGAAAAAAATATACCTACATAACTATTTTTATATGGATATATATGTCTATACCTAAAACAAGTGCCACTATACACTAACTTTGTTAGGAGAAATAAAGTTTTTTGAATGTTCAAGGTTTTATAAATCTTGTATTTTCTTTCTTAAGCATGGGCTGACTGAAAGCATAAGGCTCTGCAGGAGGACTGTGCAGCCTCTGGTTAATTAATCTGCAGGCTGAATGACAGCATGCCTAGGGGCATAGCGCTGGCATCCCATGCAGGGTCCAAATGTACTTTACACTGGATAGCTACATTCTACACACCAAGACGCTGCCCAACAAATAGCAGCAAGGCCTTCAGAGCCTTCCTTCTTTTGCCTGAGATAGTCTATTTTATTAATGTAATAATTCTTAAGGTTAAAGTTTTTATAAATTTTGAGGCTCAGGCAAAATCAAAATATCTATGCTCCTGAATTCAGTTCAGTTAACTAGCTAGTCTCTCTCTCTCTCTCTCTCTCTCTGCTCCTCCCACCTCAGTAACCCAAGAAGCTTTCTTATAAGGCAAAGAAAATTAAACAAAAAATGTACATGTTCATTTGCTACCTAGTAATGTTCCAATTTGCTACCCAGTTTATTTTTAAAAAGTATATAGTTTGTTTACGAACTCAATTTAATGAACCCCATTATTTCCTTTTCACAGTGTTTATAGTTTTTATATAGCAAAAATAGAAACAGACATGTAATTCAAAACAATTTGAAAGTTAATATATAATCTTGTACCAGGTTAGGCTATTTATTAGTAATAACACAGAAAGGATATTCGTCTAATCCCTTTTACTGCCAGAATAAAGTATCTTTTAAATCAAGGTAAAATCATTACATCACCACTGTTCATATCATTCTGAGAAAAATAATACCTTATGACTAGAAAAGGGAGAAATGTTGTGTTTCTTTAGGGAAAAATGTTGTGTTAAAGTGGATTATTCTTTTAGTAGTATAAAAGAATGACTCCTACCTAGTTGCAAATGAAAAAAAAAAATCAAACTTTCATTTTAATGGAAATCTTTTTAAACAGACAGAACAAAGGCTAAAAGTGCTAATAAACCCTGATTACCTTACATTCAAAAAATTCCAAATGCCACCTGAGAACTTTCTGGGATGGCTTTGGCTTTAAAATTTCGTTTGTATTCTGTCTCATTTCTATGGAGAGGCTGCAGCATAAGTTCAGTTTTCTGATTAACACATACTATTTGTACCTATTACATCAAATTTGCAAATTGGATCAAGAAGTTGAGCTGCACAATTAGAAGAAGACATATGGTTTACCCTAGGTGCAGCTAAAAATGAGTCTTCTTTTTTCTTCCTATTTCTAACCATGCTGTTTTATAAGTAATTGTTACAAGGCAATAGCAGTATGTTGAAATTAAATAAAATCTGAGTTTCTTCAGCATTGACTCAAGTCACCACTATGGCAACCCGGAAAAAAAAAAAAAAAAAAAAAAAAAGCAAAATGCTAGACAACACTGTAACAACTGCTCTTTGTGACCTAAAAATTATTTTCAGTTCTTCAATAGTTAGGGCAATTTTCTTAAATCCTAAAGGAGCCTGACAGCACTGCACATTTCATAATGCTTGCATTTACTTTTACATTACAAAACAATAAAACAGCAGGATAATGTTCATGCAGTTTAGAGACTTCTAATATTACTACAAATAATCCTACTTATTATGGCATAAGCTTTTTAAATGTAGGTCGACTAATGAAAGGGCAATCTATATTCGTTGAAAGCACAGACAAATAACACTGGGAATACAACTTAAATAATATACATAGTTTTAAAATAAGGCTTGGGAAGTCTGAAAGAGCAAAATCCATGCTAGATGACATTTTTGTCCTGAATTAAAATACAATTAATTTTCACGCATACTGTTTGCTGGCAAGGAAAAAGTTCCCACTTTTATTTATTCAATTTATAATTGAGTAGGTGACTCCTGTCAGCTCAAGAACTAGTCATACCAGTTAATCTGATCTTTTTTTTTTCCTTACTGATGTTGCAAAACATGAAACTGTACCTTAAACATACAAGGGTGTTGGTGTTGGTCACTTTTGTCCAGTGAACTGCAAATAATGGAACAACTTGTCTTACAACCCTTTTCTAAACTATGCAAGTTCTTACACACATGCTTATTGCTGCAACACTACATTTTTGGATAGGCAATGTTGGGGATCTCTATTTAAAAGACACAGAAGACATCTTAATTAAATGGGAACAGCTCCTATGTACGAACGGCATTAAGTCATTTTCTTACTTTAAACAGGCAAATCATTTCAGTCTGTTTGAACAGGGTTCTTCCAGAACAAACCATAAGAATGAAAAATTAATTAAAGCCTTTTTAGGCAGTAGCCTAGTTCTCGGATTTACCTGCCTCCATCCCTGTTCCCAATTCCCCAGTTTTTCAACCATCACTTTCACTCTCAAATTCTCATAAAAGTTTCCAATCTTCAATAGAAGGTGGTATGCCATAAGTACAAAAATAAAAATAAAATATCATTATTAATCTACACTAAGTAAAAAACTACATTAGGGAAATTGTATACGGGACTATCACAGAAGATCTAAGAACGGTAATCATTACATACTACAAACATGTGCTAATAAACATTAAAATTAGAACTGCATGGAAAATTAGATTTTAAAGCAAAATATATCCTTCTCAGTCTGTGTAGATATTGAGTACACAGGTAATGTATGAAGAAACTGCCTTTGAAATGCAAATATTCTATTCTAAAGAAATGACACTGTTTAACAGGTCTCAGAGATCTAACTAATTTATAAAGTATACCCTCAGATAAAGTTCATCTATTGGGTATGTGTCACATAGCTCTCAGGATCCTTGCAGACCAACTGGTTTAGAACTTGAATTTTTAGTAAGATCCCAGATGACATCTTTCCATAATTAAGTTTGACTCATTCATATGAGTTATCTGGGTCCAGCATTTATCCTTCATCAAAAGACAAAAAAAAAAAAAAAAAAAAGTGAGTAATAGAATAACTTGTCATGAAAATCTATAAATATTATAGATTGACATAACTTAATGAAGTAAAATGTAAATAAACCTTAAATATTTAAATTGCATGTAGATACTGCAATCTGTTTCTACTAGCTGGAAATTTAATGTATATACATACATGCACAGTTGCATGTGAGAAGTGAGAAAGATAGAAAACTGAATTGAGAATGAAAGGAAAAAGAACAGTGAGAGAACAAAATCATTCAAGTTTCAACAAAATATATATGCTGATGTATTTATAAATTAAAAAGTAGATGAAAAAAAGTGAAAATCCAGCAGCTTAAAGACAGTAACACTTGATCTCAACAACACTCCTGCTTATACATACATGTCCAAGTCATTGTGCAGTGACACTTTCACATTGTAAGATTCTACTAAGAGATTATTACTTCAAAAGTGTATCTCAGAAGCTGGTATTCTCTAGTTATCTAAGACAAGAAACCTTAGAAAGAATTTTTTATGAATAAGTTAAAAAAGGTAGTTACAATACCAAGAAGTGACATATTTAATATTTAAGCAAAAAGTAGATACAATGCAAGAAAATAGGAAAAAACAATACATTTTTACCAAAAACTTAGTAGCCCTTAGAAATAATTACCATAAAATGGGCCTGTAAGATAGCTCAGGGGTCGAAAGCACCTGCTTAGGCAAACTCAGGGACCACAGTTCGATCCCTGGCACCACATGTTACATTAGCCCCAACCCCAGTGCAGGATGCACCGGCCATACATAAATAAATAAATAAATAAAGTTTAAAGAATTACCATAAAAGAAACTTTTTAATAAAAGTACTATTACTATTAAGTATAGTAAGCAAACTAAAAATAAAACTTTACTTTTGTCTGTTTTTAATGCAATGGTAGAAACTGCCAACACTGATAATGAAATTTCATTAAAAAAAAAACAAAGAAAATAATATATTTTCTTTCTTTCTTTCTTTCTTTCTCTTTTTTTTTTTTGTCTTCTTGAAACAGGATCTCACTATCCAGTTCAGGCTGGTCTTGAGCTCACTTTTGTAGCCCAAGTTGGTCTCGAACTTGCACCAATCCTCCTGCCTCAGTTTCCCAAGTGCTGGGATTACAGGCCTGCACACCACACCTCGCTGAAAATAATATATTTTCTAAGTGATATTTAGAAGACATAAAGTAATAGTGTATATCTACAGTAATAGTTTGTATAACGTAGAATATAACTAAAATACTACACTTGATATAAGAAACATTTGTCCAAAATAGCCTGTCACAATTAGGCCAACTTTCTATTTAAATTTTTTACTGAGAAAAAATAAAAAATCATTTTATTTATTTATTTATTTTTATTTTTATTTATTTATTTATTTATTTATTTATTTATTTTGTGGGACCGGGGTTCAAACTCACAACCTTCCACTTGCCAGGCAGGCACTTGTGCCACAGAGCTATCTCCCCAGCCCCTAAAAAATCATTTCTAAATGCTGTAAAACTTTCCAACTTGAAAAAAAGAAAATGTCACAGTGTGTTCAGTTGGAAAACAGAGCCTACTGAAAAATTACTAATTAAAATTATGCTAGTAAATGCTTTAAAAACAATTTATGTATGTATCTATAGCTAGGTTCAATTGAATGGCACATTTTTAGCATGCTATACAACATTAACATTTAGTCTACTTCACGGCTGGTCATCTATCAACTATTACCTGATTAAATCACTACATAGAAACTGATTTTTCATAATAATGAGGGCATCACATTAGCTTTCTATTATATGACTCAGCTATTTCAGTACACATATCTTTGGTTTTGTTGTAAGAATAAAATGTAATCAAATATGGTAACAGTGCTATTCTACACTTGTATTCACCAAATACTAAGAACTATGAAAATAATTCCAACTTAAAGTTTCATATACATTACACAAAGTCTTAGAACTAGAAAATATAAATAATGACTATATAAACGAGTATATTTAGGAAAATGAACTAAACAATATTATCAATGGTCGTAAACTTATCATACCCTTTTGTCTATTAATGCTATGCCTGCAAGTTATCTTAGGGAATTATTTTTTTTAAATGTCAATAATTTATCAAGGCTTCCCATACAAAATATATAAAAAGGGACCAAGGATATAGCTCAGCAGTATAAGTGCCTGCCTGGCAAGTGCAAGGTCCTGAGTTCAATTCCTGGTACCAAATAAAATAAAATAAAATAAAATTACTTTTTAAAAAATACATTAAAAGCCGGGCATGGCGGCACACGCCTGTAATCCCAGCACTCAGGAGGCTGAGGCAGGAGGATCGGTGTGAGTTCGAGACCAGCCTGGGCTACCAAGTGAGCTCAAGGCCAGCCTGAACTGCATAGTGAGACCCCGTCTCAAAGAAAAAGACAAAAAATAAATAAATAAATAAATAAATAAATAAATTAAAAAAAATAAAAAATACACTAAAAATTATAATAAATTATCAAAGCACTATTATTTATAGTAAAAGTTTGAGTCAACCAAATTTACAAAGTTAGGGAATTATTATGGAAATTATTATACAATCAAGTGAGGAAATCTTAAGTAGCCATTGAATTATGTTCATATAGATATTTAAATAGCATAAGATAAAGTTCCTGAGATTTTAAGTGAAAGAAAAGGGCAATGTACATAGCTACATACATAAGTGATTATATTCATGCACAGGATATGTGTATCTTAAATATATTGTGAGGAAACTTATCAAAATATTAATTCTATGACTAAATTTTGAGTATCATATTTTTCTAGACTTTTATACATTTGTTTTAATTTTAAAAATAGTTGTTTTACGTATAAAAGAATCAGGAAATAATTTAATTTTTTTAAAAGTAATGAATAAAGATTAGGCCCCGAAAAGATTCTAAGAAAACAATTTTACTAAATAAGTTATGAACATACACAAGGGTACCACCAAAAATTTCTTCTCAAGGAAAGTTTTTTTTACATTGCTGGAAAGGAGAAGAGAGAAAACAAAACAAAACCTAACAGAAGCTGTTGGGCAAACACAAAAACTTCAAAAGTTAATACTGCACAGAAAAGTGAATTCTTTAAGTCTAGTAACTAGACAAAAAGGTTTATCATCTAATGTCTGCAACTTCTATTATGCAAAAGTAGTGAATAACTGCAATGACTAAAATAAGAAAACAAACCAAAAGGTTTTTTTTTTTTAGAAAGTTATTCTAAGTCTGCATTGACTAAGAAGAGAAATTAGTAACTATCAAATCATAACAAATACATTTTACCTATCTTAATAGTTTTATGAAGTTTTCCAAAACACAGTTAAAACACATGTTCAAGTAACAATATGCAAAAATGTATAAAAATCACATGCTATGACTAGTTATAGTAATTTGTAACATTTTTCCTTTAACTTTGTATTAATGTCTTCTTTTTTTTGCTGAAAATGCTTCATAATCAATTCCATTGCAAATGGCTTGAATGATCACACAATTTGAAGTCAATAAAAGCATGAAGAACAGAAAAATTATAGTTACAATAGATCTTTTACATAAAACCAAGAATTTATTTAATAGTGGCAATTTTTATACATAGCAGTAATACAGTGCTTATCAATTAACCGGAAAACATAGCCCCACAGTGTTTGCCATACAAACTACAACAATGTAAAAATTGTCACAAAACAGTTTTACCTATTATATAACATTACTGTTTAAAATACTAGTAACAACTTAAGCAACCATTCTATGGAAAATAGGATGAAGAAATCAAGTCACTCAAAGTGGAAAACAAAGTTCTACATATTTAGATATGCTCTAGAATTTCATCTGAAAACAAAGTCCTTTGATATCTGCCTGAAATTATAGTTCATAGAAGGTTAACCTAGTCCTTAATACAATCTAGTTCATCATTCTAATGAAATAAATAAATGATGCTTCCATAAGTGTGGGTGCCATAGCAACTAATTTAAGAAGAAAGTAAAAAGTTCCCAATCCATGTGATCTTAGGATACACTAAACTGGAAATGTAATTTAGTTTTAGCTTTGAATTATGGCTTCAGTTTGGCAAAAAGCCATTGTGTTACCTTGGTGAAAACATTCAAAAAATTTACATTAATTTGTAACACTTCTCTATTGAAGAAGACCAGGAAAAAGAAATTCAATTCATCTCTGGAAGAACCCTTGAGACTCAAAACTAGTAAAGAACAAATTGATTAATTACCTCAAGATATTGCACAAAAGTATAAGCTAACCCATAAATCATAAATGCAATTCTCCAAATAGGCAGACAGACAGTACAACACTGAACTTCACAGAATACAGCACTGTTTGGAGAAAGAGTAATACAGACACCAAGGAAGAGTAGACACCAACTCATTAACAAAAAGGAAAACTATAAGGAATATGCAATATTTTTTAAAAGTAAAGAATGAATCACGAACATTACTTTGTGTTTACAGCAGCAACTTTCTGCCTTAAAACTTGAAGTGCTAAATCTTTGAGCCAATACACTTCAATCATTTAATCTGTATTGTCTTTAGCTATCTCTCCAGTGCTTATGAAAATGGCCAGATAAAAAAATGTTTATTACCATTCTACAACATGGAGGATGTATAAACATTGCAAATAATGGTTATATACCGCTTGAATTATTATCTTAGTATTTCATTTCTCATTTTATGAGGCTGAAATTGAAAGAAAACTATACAGGACAAAACCATCTTATGAAGATCTTCAATCTGTTTTCTCATACACTTCCCCCATTTTTTGGTGATGTGTACATTTTCTGTCCACAAGCCTTTTTTTAAGCCAAGAAGTTCTTAGGAGATACTCACATAAAAGACCATTTAGAGAACTGAACACTACAGAATATTCCATTAATTCTATACTGTGTCTCTGCTATAGCAAAGACAAAGAAATGTACAATGCTGAGATCAGATTTACTAATACTGAACGAACATATGAAGTACTAAAAAGAAAGACAATATAAGGGTAGTGTAACACCTAAAATACAGCTCTTCCTTTTTTTTTTTTCTTTCAGTACCAGAGATTGAACTTACACTTGCCAGCCAGACACTTAAGCCACTGAACTATCTCCCTGCCACAGCTGACTTCCATAAAACCCAGACCAACAATGACAGACAATTATGAATTTAGTTAAGTCTCGACTGCATCCAAGAAAAAGTATTTTACCCAGTAACAAATACTAAATAATGTAGCAGTTAACTCTTACTGACATTTCCCATGTGATCAATTCTAATGGGCAATCCAACTAAAGGCACAAAATAATCCTTTGATTGATATAATGTTATTACTTATTTTATAAATATGAACACCAACCCAATGAGAAGCTAACTAAATCAACAAGTTAACAAAAGCAAAACTCATTGAGATTTCCTATTAACCACAGGACTATATTTCTCAGGCATAATTATGATGAAATCACTGGTCATCATTAGAACAAAACAATACAGTGTGTGTGCTCGGGGTTCTCAACCACTTTTGTGATCTCCAGTCTTTCTTGATCCCATTCAGCCATATGCACCAATAGCCCTGATCACAGCACATTGAAAGCTGAGGCAGCAAGATAATCCAGCTGGTCCTGATGCACCTACTAAGAGGAAGAAGTGGCAGCTCTATCTTGAGAATCTCACGGCATTCATAGCTACACCTTTATTTTAAGCAATACTATCTCTATCTGCATCCACATCTTGCTGTAGTTTCTAAAGAAGGGTATTTTTTGTTTGTTTTAAGAAAATTATTTAACTAAGTAGTCCAGCCTGGCCTTGAATTAGCTAAGTTTCTGCCTTAGTCTCTTGCGTGCTAGGATTATAGGGCCATCATGTCTAGCCCAACGATTTTTAAATAAAACATATATTCAAATATTTTGTCACATTTCTCTCAATAAATACCTGTGAAGAAAGTCACACAGTTCAGTAATAACTCAAAGAAAAATGAATAAAAAATAACAAATGCTATTTTTTTCCTCAGGTTGTATGTTTTACTCAGTAGCAGTAATGATTTTATCTCATATTCTACCATCCTGAAAAAATTTCAGAAGGATTTTTAGGAAGACAGTTATGAAATTATCATTGACACTTTAATTAAAAAAAGAAATGTATGCAGAATAAATAGGACATTTCCTATAACAGTCTGTAGCGGCTGCTCATTGCTTCTTTGTACAGTCTTGGTAAATTATGCAGGCATTCGCGAGACACAGCAGCTGTATTTCACTGTCTTCAGTAATGTAAGCTACATTTATCACTATTTTAATTAAGCAGATTCTTAATTTGGTACTCTTACTGCAAAGAAATCGTATCCCTTTTTTGTAGGCAATATCTTGTCAGTCTTGTAAGCTATAGTTTAATTTTAAACATGTTTCTTACTGCAACTGGTCATTGTTTTAAAAAGAATAATTGTATTTTATTTCTAGAGTTCTTCATCGTTGTCACCGAAGCTTAAAGTACTGATTTTTTTTTTACACTGAGAAAATATTTATCATGATTTTTTCCTGTGACGTAAGATTTAGTTTCCCTAGCTCTCCAAAGGACACAGTTGCAGAACCTCTTTCACCTGATTTTGCCTGAAAATCATGGTATTTCCATCCTATCATGTGATAGATCTGGTATGTGGCAGGTACTGAACCATCTGAATTTCTCTACATTTCTCTGTAAACTGTTGCAGCCGCCAGCATCATGTCTTGGTACAGCAGGGCTTTTCTATTCCAGGAACAGTTACTCTCTCCCATACCTTGTAAATCTTCCATCAGTTCAAACATTCCGGGATAGTTAACTTGAATTTCATCAGTGTCCACAGTCATTGTCTTAAAGCCAGCTCTTCCAAGTAGATGTCCTAGGTCATTCAGAGCAGTAAAAGGAGAAATATGTGGAGAAAATCCTCCTTCTCTTTCTGTTTCTGCTAATTGCAACGAACACCAAAGTTCATAGAGTGTGTCACCTCCAAACACTCCTCCAATGAACATCTGTTCAAGTGCTCTAGGAAGGTCATTAACTCAGTATAAACTTAAACTGCTAACCACCAAGTCAAATGTATTTTCTTGAAAGGGAAAGAATTCTTCATCAGCCAAAACACTGACAGCAGGAATTTCTGTTTCTAAGGAATTTTTCAAAGCATTTTCTGCAATATCTGTTTGGAAAAATGTCCCAATTATTTCCTTATTCAAATGTTCTGCTATATAACCTCTTCCACAACCAACATCCAAAGTAAGGGGAAAATCTCTTGCTATGTCACACACGCGATATGCAATCTGACTTCCCACCTCCTCCCTCAGGTAGTCAAATCTCATTGGCTCAGGCTGTTGGGCCGCCCAGTTTTTCTGTTTCCTCTTCAAACTCCGGTGAAGATACTGAGAGCTTCGGAAGAAGTGCTGCCTAAGGGAGGTACTCCAGAAGCGATCTTTCGGTAACTAAGGTTCTGAGGATGCATACAGTCCCATGCCTCAGCCACCGACGCCAAAGCTATCCTGCCCTCAGCATCTCCACCAGCGAACTCCTGATTGCTTCTTCATAAAGATAATTTCATGGTTCTCCACTTTAGTTCCAGTGATAAACTAAAAGAAATATGTGATTTATCATACTAAAAAACTCAAAGTTACTAAAAACATCTATATAAAACAAATTAGAACTTTAAAAGTAAAATAATACATTAAATACTGATAAAAGTTAAATGTGTTTGTTGAAGATTATTTTTTCCCCTGGGTCACCTAATATGTCTGCATGTTTAAATCTATCTCTGTATAACACCATAATTGCTTTTATTCATCTTGAAGGTAATATTTTATTGACTTATTTCCTTTTCCTTGTAGCCCAATTTGTATAATTCTTAAAAAATTGAGGCGTATACTAAAATGTGCTTGTTTTAAATAGTTCACTTAAAAAATTGCTTTAATACTACAGGGCTACATTCAAAGGTGGGCTTTTTGTACCTGTAGTATGTTCACAAGTTCTGTGTACAGTGCACATTAACTGAACACCTGCTAACTGCAAGGTATAGAATTAAGTACTAAAAGCCCAAAGTACAAAGAGTGTTAGCTATCAATAAACATAACTAGAGCACAATACTAATAGCTTTTATACTTTGTTTCCTCAAAAGAGAGGGACTCTAGGCCTACATCTCACTTCAACCAGATTAAGGTCCACTTCCTATTATTTTATGTCTTAGTACTTTTTGCAGGTGATGGAAAAGATAAAGCTACTTAAAAAAAAGGTAAATGAAAAAATTATCCTAACCTTTGACTGGTACACCAATAGAAAAATTTAAAATCTCAGGTCTTTTTTTCCACTTATATTTTATTTACTATCAGCTTTTATATACATATCTCCTAATACTGGTTTAAGTAAATGTCTAGTAAAATAAAGCTTAAAGAGATGGCCTGTTTAAAACATTTGAGAATGAGGTCTATAAGGAGCTGAAAGCAAATGCACATCTAATTTTATCATTCCACATTACTGAGGAATACTGTGCCAACATTCACATACAAATAACTCACTAGAAGTTGCCAGATAGAATCTTCTAAAAATCTACTCTGCAGTATATATATTTCATATATCATTTTATACTTTTCTCCTAATACAACATTTACCCTTATACTGTGATACTTGAAATAAAGTTATCAAATAAAGTTAAGCATCCATGATAATCTAGTTAACTGATAAAACATAACCCATTAAATATAAATATTAAATAAATATATTAAATATGAAACATAACATATTAAATATCTCAAAGGCTAAAAATCTCAAAGGATAAGCTACTTTTACTCCCATTTTACAGATGTGACAGCAGGTTCGGAGGTTTGGATATGTATTTAATATCACATAGTGAATATGTAGGGAAATTAGGACTCAAGTTCATATTGTGTACTAAAATATTTTCAGAAGCAAATAAAACAGGACCCATGTAATTTTTCCCTTCTAATAAACATAATGCCTGCTTTTATTATTCATCAATAACTTCCCATCTAGTTGTACTTTGTAATGCAGAACTTGATTATGGACACAAACAATCACATAGGTAACCAAAGAAGAGGGGGGGAAATCTAAAATTTAAATCAATGCTAATAAATGACATATACTTTAGTTATCGTGTAACTCACTTGGACTGAATTTGAATAAAGCCATGTATAAAGCCTCAGTTATCCAATTCAGAAAAAAAATAAAATCAAATTCAGGGAAGCCCACTAGGTTCTAATTAAATAGAAGAAAAAAATACAAAGGAACTAAAAAATGTTAGAAACTCTTATTTGAGCTCAGCTACAAAAAGATATTTCATGAAGGGACAATACTGCTTGTAGGATTTCTTCAATCTCAAATTACCCTGATGAATGTCTGACAAAACTTGAGAGTTACCACTCGGTAACAAGAGGTAGCCAATAATTCTAAATGAAAACTCAGAATGGTGCTTTGTTCCCTTTGTTTAAAGTAATGCCACTAGAGAAAAACAAGATTGTCCACTTCAGAAAAAAGGGTCTCTTGTCTGAGCAAAAATTAAATTTAAATATCCTGCTTCTTACCTGAATATTCCACAGCAAATACATGTATTTACTGTTCACTAAAATACCATAGAGGGCACTGTTGCATCAGCTTTGAAGCTTTACAATAGAAGCCTAAAAAAAGAAAATTGTCTATAATGTAATTTCCTTAAAGGGTCAAATGCATGGAAATCTACTAAGGCTAATACAAAGAAAAAAAAAGTTACATTTTTCTAGAATAGGCCAGACTTCAATAGGAAAAAAAAAAAAAAAAAAAAAAAAAAAAAAAAAAAAAAAAAAAAAAAAAAAAAGAAAGAAAGAACAAAACCTTAACAAAAACAACTGTCAAATCGAGAACACTGCACTGCACACATTTTGCATTTTCCTTTGTAGTGCTTTCATGAGAAAGGTAACTAATCATAGCACCACCTTATCCACTGGAAACAGCACCCCACTGCAGAATCCTCTTCATAATCAATAGGAAAATAAATGTGGCACCTTATATAAGCCTTCCATAATGCTATCAAGAACAAGAATACCAGTCTGTTTGCATACTTTTATCTGAAAGGACAATTCCATTTGTCCCCTCTTTGGGTAAAATGACAGCTACAGATCAATCACTCTCACATGAAAGTAAACACATTGGGCAAAAAAGCCAAAACTGAAGAATAAAATCTTCACCTTCTTAAATACGAATAGAAAAAGGAGAAAGATTTTCCTCATAGACATGTATTTCAAACTTCTGTACAATATAAAATAAGTAAGTTACACACTACAACTACTCTTATAAGTTGCATATGAATGATTTTCAACTAACCATCCATATTTTATTCTCTTACATCAATCCTGCTATATTTCTTTGAAACCAAATACAGTTAAGTACTGTGTCAAAGATTTTTATAAATATACATGCTTACAACATAGTCAACATAACTCACACATACAATATAAAGATTTTTATACTGCCACTTAATGTCTCCCCTTATTTATTCACAAGAAATTTTAATTTTTAGACCACACATAATATAAATGTGAAAGGGTAAAATTATTTCCAATTGATAATTTAAAAATAATGTCCTGAATCACTGAATCGCTTGAGAAACATATATGTGTGTATATATATATATATATATATATATATATGAGTCATAATAATTGCAAAATCATGGCCCAACAAACTGGAGGTAACATGTGTAACAAAAAATAAGATACTCCAATAACACACATCAAATCATATCAAAACCTAACACAGATCAACATTAACACAGGCACTAACATAAAACAGGTTTCTTAGATAGTCTCAAAGTACCTAGAAAAACAGTAGAAACCAGTTTTGTCATTCTCAAACTTCCACAAAAGACTACCTTCTGTGAAATCAAAGTACAGAACTGTGAAAGTGTTAAAAATTCTTAAATAATATGTCAACCTCCTCATAAATCAGAGGGAAAAGGGCTTGAGTTAGTATGTAGATTTCATTTTATTATATAAGCTCCAATTTAATAAGTTATTTTCAGCCAATAAAAGTCAAACATAAAGCACTGTTGTAGTCACTAGTACTAACTCTATGTTGTAACTTATTAGCTTGACCAAAATGCTACCATCGCACTACTCCCTTCAGTTATTAACATTATGAGTTTTACTTAATAACCTTCTGAATCAAATGGTTGTAGGTATGTTGAATGTCTAAATAAACAGCTTTTATAATGCTCAACTACTACACTAAATGTAATAAAATAGCCATGTTTAATGAAAGCTGAATGCATAAACTATGAGCCAAGTTTATATAAATGGATTATGTAATACAAAATGATCTGCAAGATCTTCTAGAAATCAATATACAAAATCAGAAAAATTAAATAGGATTATCTATTCTCACTGATCTGATAAAATAAATGCTTGTAACAGAATCAAAGTGTTGCTGTGACTTATCAAGAAACACTTCAATTTCAAAGAAATCTAACAGAAAGTGCCATAAATTTGAGAAAATTTATATGAAATACCACAAGAATGACTACATTAAAAAAAAAATCCTCAGGTAAAGTCTTTTTAATATGCAAGATTTTAACAGGGTATTTCAGTTTACTATTACAGAAGTATAACATATTAAAATCAATTTTAGTTAACACTAATTTATGCAAAGCTTAATTATGAGCAATAGCTGCTAAAAGGATGCAGCATTGTTGATTCTTATACAAGCATTTTACTTAACTACATTGGATAATCGCAATGCTCCTAAAAGAGTATAAAAAGCAAAGTGATTAGCAGTCATTACTGTTAATTAGTGCTCACATTACATTCCTTGGGATGAATCTCTTTTAAGTTGAATACATGAACGTTTATTTTTGAAGGTTTGCCAAATCTTGCTAAGGTAAGTCTTAGGATAAGCCGTCACCTATCAGTAAGCAAAATGAAAAACAGGGACAGATCAGCATCCAATTAGTATGTCTTAAGTTTTTAAACAGGAAAAAGGTTGAGGGAATAAGCAAAATTGGAAACTCATACTTCACATTGTACAATGTCTCTGATAAAAGGAGGAAATGTGTGTTTATCAAACTTGCTGTGAGTGCATAGTTCATTTACAGTCCTGTAAACAATCTCCTGTCTGCCCATTTCCAAATACATGTGAAAAATCTTGGAGATTCAGAGCATCATATTCAGCAAGCAAGGTCATGCTAGTGATGCCCTGGAAATGTGAAATTAGGAAAATGTGGCAATCGGGGTTCAGGACCAACCAGAAAAAGCCCTGAGGCTAGCTCACAGACTCCCATCATCAGTCAGGCTGCCTCTGCTTGTTCAGTATTAACACAACAGAGCTGCAGGGAGTGAAAAAAACTCTATGCACCTAACTGTGACACTACTATTCTCGTTTAGAAAATGACAGACATTCTTCACAGAAAAAATGAATTAAATTTAATTAAAAGAAAAGAAAAGAAAATCTCAAACAGAGCTCTGAAAAGAAAAATAGGCTTGTCATGAACCTCAAGAAAGAACTGAGGAGATGTGGGACATCCTGTTGATTATCAGGTTTCCTTTCCCCCTATACCACTATGTGTATTTTAAAATAGAACCCAAATTTCAACAAAGCAGTTTCAAAAGCAATGTATACTAACTGCAAGAAAATAAAAAATCCAAATGTGTAAAAATGGTAAAAATACTACAGCTCATACACAAAAATACCCTTCAGCTATTTTTATGCATATACTTAGACATAAGACATTTTACAAAAATGCTACCTCTTTCTTTTAATAGAGGTGTATTTCCACACCTTCATTTTTGATGCTATACAGCATTCTGATGAATGAAGAGATAATTTAGATTACTTCTAAATCTCTCACTGTATCTTTAATTATTTTCTTCGTATAAACTCTCCAATGTGAAATGTCTGGGTAAAAAACTGTAATTTTTTTGGTCTGATGATTTCTGCCAAATTACCCTAAAGGAAGGCAGAAGCAATTTAAAGGGCTTCTAGCAGCATGTAAAAACATCTATACCTCTAAAACCAATACCTTTTCTTATTACTGCCAAAAGGATAGTACTATAGCTTGTATTTACTTATCCCCCAAAGCCTCAGAGGTGGCTGGATCTAAGATGCCTGATACTGAGATTAACGAGTATACAATCACTCAATTAATCTGCTCATTGCTTTGTCATAGTTCTGGATGTGGATAATGGGAAGGCCCATCCTGGAGCAATTAACATACACCACCCAAAAGGCAGATACCCTAGGTAGATAAAAAGGACAGAAAAAATGCAAACCTCCTTCTGCTCATTTGCCACTTCACTGCCTTTTACCCTCCATAAAATTTTTCTCCTTTGTGACGCTCCTCTGCCATGTCACTTTGCTTTGGAGCCAGCCAACTATAAAATGAAACTTCCACAAACTTTGAACCAAATAAAATTTTCTTCCTGTTTACTTTTACTGTTGAGTATATTTTGACTCAATAAGGAGAAAGAATAACTAGGGCAGTCAGACTAAACATTCTGTGCGATTTGACTTTCTTTCTCTGTGAAATACACCTAGCCCACATGTCTATTTAGAAACATGGTTTTAAACATTCAACACTAGGGATTCTCAGGCTGGCTAGATATCTCAGCAGATTAAAGCACCTGCTTAGGCAGACAAAGCAGCTGGGGTTCCATCCCAGCTTGCAAGGCCAGCCCTGCCCCTGGATGTGCTGAGATGGTGATTGAGACTGGTTGTGTTGGAGCACGCCTATAATCCCAGCACGTGGGAGGCTGAAAACAGGAGGATCACTATGAGTCCAATCTGTGTGGTGAGACCCTATGGACCCTGTACTAAGAACACACAAATAAAATAAAACAAAACAAAACTAAGGATTCTCAAACATTAATTTCACTAATAGATTTCTAAAGAGGAGATACCAATTGTATAAACATTCAAAGACTATATTAAGATTGAAAACTTTATATCAGCCTATTTTACAATGTTATATAAGATTTTCCAACTTACTCAAAAGAAAATAGTAACAAGTATTATAATAACAATGCCTGAATTTGGATTTGTAAATATCTCATTTAAACTACTTGCAATTTATATAACTGGAAAAATCTATAATTATCAAACTGGTATAAGCAATATTTTCTATTATCTTTTTAATTTTGTTGATCTAGGAAATAACTCAAAAAAAAAAAAAAAAAGGAAATAACTCAAATATAGTTTTAAGAATGTGAATTGTTTTATTAAATTTTTCGATAAGCTGAAGAGGCTATCACTATGAATAAAGGGCAAGTTCTCCACACTATTATTATGGGTCAAGGACTTAGTTAACACATGTCATTCTTATGAAAAATACTAAGTGCAAGAAAAAATAATGAAAACATGTTCCCCTTCTCCCAGCTCAAAATAACCAACTTGGTACAACCTCTCACAGAACAAAGAGGCTGGCCATGCATCCAAATATAATGATTCAGAAATACATCAAGAAAAAGATTTGGATTGGAGTATAATTACAAATTATATATTATGGGTATTTTCATTTTTTCTTTCCAAACAAATCACAGTTTAATAATTAGCAAAGTTCTTACCTAGAGCAGTAACTCTTAAACTGTGCTAAGTATCACTGCTTTAAAAATTTCCAAATCTGTTACAGTAGAAACTTTTATAAGCTACCAAAAATCCTAAACTAGAGTAAAAATTCTGAAAGATATTAAAAAACAAAACTGAATTTTTAGTGTTAGGTTCAACAAATAAAAATTAGTCTCTCTAAATACAATCAAATTTCTAAATGCTTATTTTCAGTTTCTATGTGTATCCCACTCATGCTGAACATAAACACTTCATGAACTAGCACCAGTCTAATTCCTAAACCACACTATGGGTAGCCATGACCTAAAATTACTTGATAGCTCTAGAAAAGAGACCAAATACTGATAGAGTACTTTGATGTCTGACTTAAAGGACTTCACCTTTATCAAACTATATGCCTGCCTCTCTGTCTCAATATGATACCACACAAACCACGTCGGCTTATATATATGCACTTTATACGTACTGTAATATAGTAATACCTATATGAAGTAACATGATAAGAGGTAGCAGAATGTAATGATTAAAAGTACATATTCCACCACTTTTTAGTCATGTAACCTTGGACCAGTCCCTTAAACCTCTCTCTGTCTCAGTTCATTTATTTGCAAAACAGAGACAATAAGCACTACTAGACCTACATAAGGAAAAAACTGAGCATAAAGCTAAAGAACTTATACCAGTGCCTGGAATATATGTACATAAATAAAAACAATTTCACAGTTCTGAGTTTTCAAACAAATAATATAGAGAAGAAAAGGACTTGCATGATTTATAAAGTTGGCACAATAAAAACTATATAATTATTAATAAGTTGAAACTATCACACACATTAAATTCTGAGAGAAATTTCACCCTTCGATTGCCATAAGGTTGGCTGTGGTTGGTAAAAATCCACAACAGCATCCCTGCTACAAACATAAACCAAAACCTTCTGGGCACCTTTTATAATCAAGGCACTATGATGGACATTGAAGAACATCCAAATTTGAAAAACATAGGGTGCCATCTGGAGGTTATGAAGTCACAGAGTACTTATCAAAAATGCAATTATCTATGCAAAAATTATAACTACTCAAAAGGAACTAAAACCAACAGAAATTTTTAAAAAGGAAAACAATACTTGAAAAAAATCAAGAGCAATGCCTATCTTGTGTATCTATCTACTTTGTACCCCTGTCTATTGTCTTTCAATGTAAAATCCAAAAGCCTATTTAGAATCAGCCAGGTCCCCAAAGCAGTGGCTTCTTCTACAATCCCCATCAATTCTTATCTAAAATCTTATGATGTCACTCTGTACTCTCTTCTCTTTAAGATCTTGATGTCCTTCTGGAGAACTACACAGAAACACTTGTCTGCTCTCAGTTGCTATCCCCATTCATTTCTTACTCTTGGGAAGTCTCAGAAAACTCTTCTGATTTCACAGTGCATAGCATAACATATGCTACAACTCAGAGGACTACTGATACAAATTGTCATAAATGATCAAAGGTTGTAAGATTTCCTAAAATTAATGGTTAAAAAAAGCAGGCCTTCTTAAACTTGGAAAGGGTCTTTCCACCTTGAGAATAAAAATTTGGACCTTTCTTCTTCTAAATTATTATGTACAAAAAAACTTGGGTAAAAAATCTCAGAGCTCAACAATATTTGGGGTGGGAGTGCTGAGGAAATAGCTCAGCAGAATAAGCACTTGCCTGGCAAGTGCAACAGCCTGAGTTCAATACCCTTTCTAGGAGGAGGGAAAAAAAAAAAAAAAAAAGCAACCTTTTCTTTACAGATTTAGAAAGCTTGTCTTAAAAGTATCACATTATCCTATATTAAAATTGACTAGTTGATTCTTACTGGCTTTCTTTAATCAATTTAAGGCTACATAACCTGGCAAAGTCAGAACAATATGGATAAGGATAAAGTAAGTTCCAAAAGTAGTTATGAGATCAATCAAATTGCTTGAAGGATCTAAATTATAAAAGGTTCAAAAGTGAAGACTATAGGTGATTTATCAAACGATGACAGTTTCTCTTTTGTCCATTTCAGTCTTACTTTCTTTTTGCTAGGACAGAATAAACAACACCACCAAATTAAAGAAGAGGATTACTTTGACTCACAGTTGATAAAGATTTCAGTCTTCAGCCTACAGCTTTAAGACAGGGTAGCATGATAAGAGGAAATAGCTTATGACATGGTAATGGAAGGCAAGAGAGGTCAAAGGAAGAGACAGGTCTACATTTATTCACATCAGAAATTAGACATAAGGGGCTGGGGAGATAGCTCCGAGGCACAAGTGCCTGCTGGGCAAGTGCAAGGTCGTGAGTTCGAACCCTGGTCCCACAAAAACAAAAACAAAAACAAAAAAAAAAAAAAAGAAATTAGACATAAAATACTAATTTCATTCATCTCTTGGAAAGTTGTCCCAATAGGAAATGTCTAAAAAAGACCCAGGAGGGTCAAAATTTATAAGCAACAAATGAGAAAAGATAAATTCAATCTAATCTATATAATCTAATCAATATAAATTTGTCTCCATTAAAATCTCTCACAATTTGAATTACCATTTCTTCTTCTCTGCATTAACTTATCAATAAAGTCAAGAAGAATAACACTCATTTCAACAACCTCTTAAAACAACTACTTCATATTAATATCCTACTACAATGTTGAGTGCAAAGAAAGAAATGACTGTATTTTACTGTATTACTTTGGTACTCTGGGAAGGGGAGGCAGGAGAATCCTAAGTCCAAGCACTACATGGTAAACTTAGTGAGTCAAGAAGACCTTATCCCAAAATAAAAAATAAAACAGCTTGGGATATAGTTTAGAGCCAAGATCTTGGGTTCATTTCTTAGTGTTCTACTCCCACCACCATAATAATAATGATAATTCATTTACACATATCTTTCTTTTTAAAAATCTAAAGAGGCTCTGGTATGCATTCTTGTTTGTCTCCATAAGACAAAAAGAGACACTTATATTTTACACGGAGTAACTGAATTTCAAAGAAATAGAGCTCAAAACAATGCACACTAAACTTTCTATGGCATCCCATGTAATAAAGTATGTAATACAATGCCTATCCTTTAAGTCACTTAAACTAGATGGGGTTTTTTTATTTTGTTTCTAGTATAAGGAATTGAATCCAGAGTGTCCAAATCACTAAGCAAAATGCCCTATTCCTTTTATTTTTAATTTTGTGGCAGTCTTACTAAGTTGCTAAACTGCCCAGTCAGGGCTCTAACTCATGATCCTCCTGGCTTAGCCCCCAGTCTCTTTGGAGAATGTTATCAGTCTGCTAAAGGATCTATAGATTGTTTGGAGTACGATAGGCATTTTAGGATTAGTTTATCTTCCAATGCCTGAACAGGAGATTTTTCTTTTTTCTTTTTCTTTTTTTTTTTTTTTTTTTTTTTTTTTTTTTTTTTTTTTTTTTTTTTTTTTTTTTTTTTTTTTTTTTTTTTTTTTTTTTTTTTTTTTTTTTTTTTTTTTTTTTTTTTTTTTTTTTTTTTTTTTTTTTTTTTTTTTTTTTTTGTCTGTCTTTAGATTCTTACATTAGTGTTTTATAATTCTCACTGTTGCAGTCTCTCACTTCTTTGGGGAAATTTATCCCACAGTACTTTTAATAGCTATTGTGACTAATTTTAATGAATTTGCTTCCTCAGCAATCTTATTATCTTTAGAAAATGCTACTGATTTTTATGTTGCTGTTTTATTCTATAATGTTACTGACTTTGAAAAATGATCTGAAAAGATACATTTCAAAAATAAGAAATTCATGATGCCAGAAACATATGAAAAATGTTCAGCCCACCATCACCAGAGTTTAGCTGAGTTGTGGCTACCAATGCCACTGGAAGGGGGAGCCTTGGTAAGCCCTCTGACTGTCATGGGAGCCTTGCACATCCACACTTAGCTAACCTACCACTGCTACAGAGGCAGGCTAAACACTGGCATTCTCAAAAATGTCAAAATGAAGGAGCAAAAGGAAATATCAGCTCTTCAGCACACCCAGAACAAGTCCAAGAGACAAGGTCATACAAGAACAGGAAAATCTCACCTAAAATTTCAGAAATGATAGCAACTAAAGCAAAGACACAATTCCATCAGGCTACAGAAGAAATCAAATCAGAAATATTCTCTCCAGCAAAAAATGAAATGACAACAATCATGAAATAATTGGTCAGCACATCTAAAGAAGACACAAATTAAAAAAAAAAAATAGAAGGGAACAAGAAAATGATAGAAACATTGAACAAACAATACAGGAAAGAACTACAACGTACAACGTGTTAAACAGATTCAAACAGATATCCAGGACATTAAGCATTCCATTGAAACCTGGCAAAACCACTTATGGAAGATTCAATTTCAGACCTTCAAGAAGCATTGCAGCTAGAGAATAGGAAAAGGAAAGATCTCTTAAAGTATAAGGAGCCAGGAAATAACAACACAACAGGGGCAAGATGATGCAAAGAACAACAGCATGAGACTCAAAAATATCAATGAAACAGCAGGTCGAATAATAGTATCACAAAGCTTTCCTGCTGGAGGGTTGAGAATGTAAGTTAACAGACCGACAATTGGAGAATAAGAAGGGCTATAAGGATAGCCAATATTTTGGCCCTAGTCCTTCAAGGTCAATACAGACCCAGGATATAAGAGAACCTGTGCTGTAATATCCTATAACTCAGAGGTGTCCCAAATTTCCTGGTCAAGGAGATTATGGGACCTCAGAGGAAAGGGATGAATGAACTGCAGTGCGTCTAAGGAGAGTCACCCAGAGAAAAACATTCTCTCAGGCTTTCACAGAAAGCAAAATAGCCAAGC
>PVJA010019810.1:0-29856 GCA_004027025.1 Myocastor coypus
CCCCCCCGACCCGTCCCCGCCGGTCCCGCTATTCCGGCGTCGCCGGCCCGGTGCTGCCCGCAAGTTTTCCGGACCCGAGAGGCCGCTGCACCGGGTACGGGGGCCGGGAGGCGGAAGGAACCTGGGCCGGGGACCATGAGTGGCCGGCGGGCGGGGGTGGAGGCGCGGTGGCGCCCGCAGCAGGAGTGGGCGCAGGGGCGGAGGGCGCCGGGCTCCTCGCAGAGGGTAGAGGCCGAGCCGTGGGGACCCGGAGGGACAGGGACCAAGGAGAGAAGGGGGAGCGCCAGGTTGTCCCGAGGAAGGGCAGAGAGTCTGGGGGAGGGCGCGTGAGCGGGGGAGGCTGGGGTCTCGCTTCAGCCCTGGGAGAGGAGGCACCGGAGGGCAGTGAGGTGTCAGCATCATTACAAGGGCCGCGCACAGGCGACCCCGGGGGAATGAAGCGGTAGCAAGATCGGGATGGATAGGATGGGCAGGGAGGTGCCCTCGGGGTTGTGCATGATGAGCATAATGTGGGGCGAAGATGGGGATCTCGAGGCATGCAGGATGGGAACAGGATGGAGTGCTGGGTGAAAGTGGGTATTGGGGTTACTGGGGCTCCGGAGACAGGAGATGGGGGCGGCGATACCGAACTGGGGAGGCCTGGGGACACCTGAAAGGCTGCGGATGGCGGAGCGTGGGACGCAGCCCCGGCCAGGGGGCAGCGGCAGAAGAGGGGAGGACGGCCGGGGTCGGGCCTTCCCGAGGCTAGGAGGAATCCAGAAGCAGGGGTGCGAGGAGGGCCTTCCTGCCCCCAGGCCCAGCCCCTATCCTGAGTTGTTGGATGGCAACGGGGAGGTTGGGTCTCAAGTCTGTTTTCTAGCCAGAAGGCCGGTCCGGCGCCGAAAGCGCTGGACCAGTCGCCTCCTAGCCAGGAAGAGGCGCTGTTAACCTCTCTCCTACCGCCGCTCCCAGCTTCACTCTAGATGCTGCTGCTGCCGCCGCGGCCGCCCCACCCTCGGTCCTCCTCCCCCGAGGCCATGGACCCGCCGCCCCCCAAGGCTCCCCCTTTCCCCAAGGCGGAGGGCGCCACTTCCACGCCCTCCTCGGCGGCCGGGCCCCGGCCCCCGCGGCTGGGTCGTCACCTGCTCATCGACGCCAACGGGGTCCCCTACACTTACACAGTGCCGCTGGAGGAGGAGCCCCGGGGCCCCCAGCAGCGTGAAGCGACCCCGGGGGAGCCCGGCCCGCGCAAGGGCTACAGCTGCCCAGAGTGCGCCCGGGTCTTCGCCAGCCCGCTGCGGCTGCAGAGTCACCGTGTGTCGCACTCGGACCTCAAGCCCTTTACGTGCGGCGCCTGCGGCAAGGCTTTCAAGCGCTCCAGTCATCTGTCGCGGCACCGCGCCACGCACCGCGCCCGCGCTGGCCCGCCGCACACGTGCCCGCTGTGCCCCCGCCGCTTCCAGGATGCGGCCGAGCTGGCGCAGCATGTCCGTCTGCACTGAGCCGCCCTCCGGTCCAGGCGCTGCGGTGCCGGGCCCCGGCTCCCCTCCGCCCGCGGGAGAAGCCCTTCCTTCCTCTCCCGTCTAGCTGTGTGTTGTAGACCAAAGTTGTCGCCCTCCCTGCGCCCGGGAGCGGAGGGAGCTGCGCTCTGGTGCTCTGTGCTGCCTGAGTCTGCCGGTGCCGACACCTCTCTGAGTTCTGGTTTTCTGCGCTCCGAAGTGGCGAGCTGTTGTCTTCTTCGAGGAAGGCGCGACAAAAGAACGCTGGCACAGTCTGGTTTGCGTCTATACCCTCTTCCGCCCACGATTCTCCGTTCCTTTCTCAATAAACATTCCTCTCTCTATCTCAGGCTGGCTCTTATATTGGGCGCCGAGCGAGGCTGGGGCAGAGACCGGACCGCGAGCACCTGGGAACCTTCCTCTCTCGCTTTGCGTGTTTCCGCCCGGAGTCACTCATTGGTGCCCCGCCCCCGCCGTCCGGCCCTGGTCCCTCTTCGTTTCCTGGATCTTCCCTCCTCTCGCCCGGCGTCACCGGCTCTGGGGATACCTGGGAGGGCCCGAGCTTCCGCCGTCCACAACTGCCAGAGCAGCCCGGGGCCGTCTGGAGACGCCCGGACCCTAGAGCTGCTGCACCGGGTACGGGGCGGGGCGCCTGGGCGCGGAGAGGGCGGCTGGGGTGGGGTCGCACAGCACCTGCGCGGCGGGGCCAGGGGACTGGGCGGGTCGGGCGTGGGCAGGTCAACCCTGGGGCTGATCGGGGCCCAGGACGTCCCAGAATGGCAGGAGGGGAGCAGGGTCCGTTGAGTCCCGTGGGTGCTGGAGCCCAGGGCACAGGAGAGAACCGGAGGGTCCTACAGCCCAGACATGGGTAACAGGGCTGGAGTTGGGGCATGCCGAGGACCAGGCAGGGTATCAAGACGCAAAGGACGGAGTCTAGGACTGTGCTGCCATCTCCAGAGCGATCCCTGCTCCTCTGTGCACCCCCAGGCCCCAGCCACTCTCCGGATGCCAGTGCTGCCGTCCCCCTGTCCCCAGCCCCTGGCTCTTTCCTCAGTCGAGGCCATGGAGGCTCCGCTGCCTCGAACGGGCAGGTGCCCGGAACCGGGACCTTCCTCCTCCACTTCACCTCCCCAGACTTCAACCTCTCCGAGGCCCAGCCATTACCTTCTCATTGACACTCAGGGTGTCCCCTACACTGTGTTGGTGGACGAGGAGTCACAGAGGGAGCCCGGGCTCGAAGGGGCTTCCGCCCAGAAAAAGTGCTACAGCTGCCCCGTGTGCTCCAGGGTGTTCGAGTACATGTCCTACCTTCAGAGACACAGCATCACTCACTCGGAGGTCAAGCCCTTTGAGTGTGACACGTGCGGGAAGGCATTCAAGCGGGCCAGCCACCTGGCACGGCACCACTCCATCCACAGGGTGGGCGGTGGGCGGCCTCATGCCTGCCCTCTGTGCCCGCGCCGCTTCAGGGACGCGGGAGAGCTGGCTCAGCATAGCCGCGCGCACTCCGGAGAGCGCCCATTCCAGTGTCCGCACTGCCCGCGCCGCTTTATGGAGCAGAACACGTTGCAGAAGCACACGAGGTGGAAGCATCCGTGAACGGGGGTCGCCCCTTGAAGGCCCCAGACCATGCAGAATTGCAGGCAGCTTTCAGTCCCTGCAACACACACACACACACACACACACACACACACACACACACACAGCCCTACTACAGGAGGAAGAGCCATGGGCTTGACATTCCCAGTGCAGTGCTGACCAAAGGGCAGATGCTGTATGTGGAAACTCCTGCCTCAGCCCAGTGACTGGGTGCCCTCAGGAACCCTTCTCACGCACACGGGGCTGACGTGGGGCCTGTGTACGTGGTATGGTCTCCATGGCACGGAACACGTTGGAGACTGTGGTGGACGTCAGTGCTCTCGATTATAGAAAGAACTCGGCTGGCCCCCCAGTGAGTGGGAAAAAGGCCCACCCTGAAGACTGCGGCACCCCAGAAGTGTCTTAAAACTTAAAAGTCCACGGTAACATACATGTTTTATGTCAATTGGTATACAGATAGAGCATGGCAAATTTAACAGTACTTGCAAAGTCACTCTGATACTTTGATCATAAGTTTTTAAAATGTAGAGCCCATGCTAACATTAACTTCTCTGTCCGTGAACCTATGGTTTGAAAAACACTGACCTGGGGCAGGTGGCTCCCTCCAGACTTTCTGACCCAGGCTGAAACTTCTCTGCAGTGCCAAGTGGAGGGGAGCAGGCCACAGCTTCCTTGGCGGGGGTGAGCGGGAAAGACTCCCTCTGTGCTCCCCAAGACGAGCGGCAGGTGAACACAACGGACAGGTGCTGAGCCTCAAACCTAATAAACATCAGCCTTTTTGATGCCTTTTCATTGCTCCTTTTTATGCCAGAGCTTTTCCCCACCTCGGACCTCGACCTCTTTTTGGGCGACAAATTGGTCGTCTGCTCCCACTCCGCAGAGCAGAGGGAAGGCTCGAGCCGCGGCGGGCAGGGAGCTGACCCCTGGCGTCAGCGAGAGGAGCTCGCATAGCGGGACTCCCAACTCGGTTCCACAGTCAACTCTATAGAGGAGTTATAATCACCTGAGGCGGTGGTGACAGCTCCTGGCCCTTACCCTTGTAGGCCTGGCCGAGGCTGTTCATTCCTTGGGGATGGGGGTCCGTGAAAGGACTTTTGGCTTCAACTTCCCCAACGGCCTAACCACTAACGCCCCCCCGCCCCCCTGCAAGGCGCCAGTTCTGCAGGATGGGAATTTCACGACGGTCCCTGCCTGTGCTCCGGGGTTGGCAGCAGAGGCTGGGTGGGGGTTGTTGCAAGGGGCCCTCGCGAAAGTGCGAGCCCCAACCCTCGTGTCCACGGCCACCTTCATCTGGGCGCGGGGATTCTGGAGGCGGCCTGGCGCGGGCCAGACAGTGCATCCTCGAATCCTCATCCCTGCTCCGCGGCTGGCCTCTGCCCCGCCCTGCCGCCTGCTCACGAGTGGGCGCGTGCTCCTCTCCTTTCTCCAAGACACTTTGCAGACGCTCCCCGGCGCTGGGCATGGGCGCCGCCGCCGCCGGTCCCTGGGCTGGATTCCGCGCGCGGGTGGGTGAGCGTGGAGAACCTTAGTCCTTCGGACCTGGGAACCAAAGGAGGGGGATGGTGACCGTGTGCGCACTCCTGATGGTACCCCTTTTCAGGACAGTCCACTCTCCCGGGACAAAGGGCGGGGGCGGAGGGGGTGCATCTCCACGCGTGAGCTTCACATTACGCATGCGCCCCATCTTTCCGCCATGGGGAGGGCCCTGCTCACCCACGCGCCTGCGGGGGAGGGGCGCCCAGGGAGAGGGTGCAGTGCGCATGGGCTAGGCCCCCATCCTCCGCTGGGAAGTTGGGGCGCGCCCCCCACTGCGCACAGCCGCGATGAGGTCCTTTCCATTTATGCTGGAGGTCCCTGCTGTGTTGACCCCAAGGGGAGTCCGAGCCCCTAGCGAACTTCTCCCCAGCACTGAGATATCAGGGCCCCTAGCTTCCTTATACTATGGACCCACAGTTTGAAAGCTGAGTCCCAAGAGTGGGGCTCTGGCCTCGAGCTCCTTCTCCCTCCTGAGCAGTGGGGGTTCCCCCTGCCCCAGGACTGACACCGACTGTGGCCCCCGTTTCTGCCCGGTACCCCCTGAGGCCGCCCAGGTCTTCTGCAGGAAGCCAGTCATGAGCGACAGAGGCAGCCGTCGACGCACAAGTGAGCAGCCAGCCTCCCCTTTCCTCCGCCCTGGGCGGGCCTTACGGCTGGGGGCGGGAATGGGCCCTCTCCCCTTCCCTTGACCCATGGGTCTCTCCTCTAGTGAAGAAGGACGACGAGGCCTTTGAGATCGCCATCCCTTTTGAGGAAGCTCCTCACCTAGACTCCCAGATCTTTTACAGTCTGAGCCCCACGCGGGGAAGCTTCGAGGGTGAGCCAAAGGGCTAAGAAGGGACCAGAGCCAATGGGGCGGTGGGCTCACCACGTACAGTGACCCGGTCCCTTTCCATGCTCTTTAGAACCCCCGGAGGGCGCGACCCCCACGCTGGCTCTGATGAACCGGGTGAAGGCCCAGCTGCATATGGCCCTGGAGAGGAACTCCTGGCTACAGAAGCGCATTGAGGACCTGGAGGAGGAGCGGGACTTCCTGCGGTGTCAGCTGGATAAGTTTATTTCCTCGGCCAGGATGGATGCAGGTGCGGGGCGCTGCCACAGTCCTCGCAGACCCTGGGCACCCTGGTGCCGGAATGGAAACCCAACTGTTGGGTGGCTTTGTGGGACCCAGCGTCTTGGGTCTTCTCCAGTTCTCTGCCCGTCTGGGGGACGCTGAGCCCAGACTTCCAGTTTGATATCTACAACGGCTCATCCTATCAGCTCCTGGGGGCATGCCTGCCACACCCCCTCCTGGCTGGAGCCTTGTGTTGGGTCGCCCTCCTGCCTTTGGCACTTGCACCCTGCCCTACATCCCATTGGTCTGTGCAAGTTTCAAGCCTATGCACATCTGGCTGTTCAGGGCACGTGTCTGTGCGCCCACCGCGCCCACGGTGCAGTTAACTCTCTTCTTCCACCTCATAAAGTCCTCAGACCTCTTGCTGGTGGATTCAGCTGTTTCTCTGGGTTCGGATCTCAGTTGTTCCCCTGCCACCCCCCTTCCACCCCAGTTCAGGAGTTCAGGGCGCTCTTGGCCTGCTGGCTCGCACCGCTCTGGACCGGCATTCCTGCTTCCTGCAGAGGGTTTCCCTCAGCCCCTTCTCCCTGCATCCCACACACTGCACGCTGGGATACTTGGGAGCTCCTGACAGTCATTCCCTTCCAAACCCTGACAGGAACCTGTTTTTTGGAAGGATCTGAACCTCCATGTCTCCCCATGGTGAGGGCCTCTGGGCTTCTCAGTAGGGACCCTGGTGCCCCCCAGGTCTCCCAGGGAAGGCAGTCACTTTCTCTAACTTCCCAGGCTAAGCCTTGGTTTCTTTTAAGGGCCCACCTGTTTCTGGAAGTCCCTCCTGGTCAGGGGCAAGTTTCCATGCAGGGAATGCTATAGTCATTTTCCCAAGGTCTCGGCCTGTGGGGGAACGGTGACAAGTCTGCCAAGATGCTCCCAACCCCAGCTGGCTCTTCTTCCTTCCCCAGGGCTCAGGTGTGGACAGCGTTTTCCTGCCCACTACTCCCTTGGGGGGTTCAGCCACCCAGAACCTGCTTTCCCTTGGGACTAGAGATGTGATGTTTGGTGTCACAGCTCACCTGTGTCTCTCCCCAGAGGATCACTGCCGAATGAAGTCTGGGCCCAGGCGGGTGGAGGGGGACAGCCGGGCTGGGGCTGGGGGTGAGGCCTCAGACCCCGAGTCGGCTGCCTCCTCACTCAGTGGGGCATCTGAAGAAGGCAGTGCCAGTGACAGGAAGCGGCAAAAGCAGAAGGGAAGCACCAGTCGGAAGCGCTTCGGGAAGCCCAAGGCCCGGGAGAGGCAGCGGGGTGAGCAGGGTGCATGGGTCAGGCTGTCAGCGTCGGGGGCTGGGTTAGGCCTTGTGCAGAAGCTCCACCCTCTAGACTTGGGGCCGTCATCAAGCCTCAGAGTGTGGTCTTCCTTTACCAGCAGGGTGATCTCAGATATCTCTATGAGGCCGTTTCCTCATCAGAAAGAGGAGGCTCCTGGGCCCCCCTCAGGAAGCCACGTCCAGGCAAAGCTGGAGGAGGGGATCATGGGTGGAACAGTGGTCTGGAGCACCTGGTTCCCTAGGCCAGCCTTTCTTTTTCTTTCTTCCTTTCTTTCTTTTTTTTTTTTTTTTTTTTTTTTTTTGAGACAGGGTCTCCCTATGCAGTTCAGGCTGGTCTTGAGCTCACTTTCGTAGCCCAGGCTGGTCTTGAACTCACACTGATCCTCCTGCCTCAGCCTCCGAAATGCTGGGATTGCAGGCGTGCGCCACCATGCCCGGCGTCTCTACTTTATTAACTGTTGTACAGCATGGGTGTCTTTCATCCTCTCTCCTTCGCCTCCTGTTGTCCCTTTTGTTCTTTTTCCAGGACTGGCCTTCTGACACCCTGCCTACTTCACTGTCCTTTCCAGCATGTGTCTCTTCCCTCCTCATATATGTGCCTTCCTGTTTCTAGTTTGCTTCTCCTGTCTCTTGGTAACCACGTGTGCCTTGACCAACCGCTTGTCCTCTTGGCCCTGCAGTGAAGGACGCCGATGGGGTCCTTTGTCGATACAAGAAGATCCTGGGCACCTTTCAGAAACTGAAGAGCATGTCACGGGCTTTCGAGCACCACCGCGTGGACCGCAACACAGTGGCACTGACCACGCCTATCGCAGAGCTGCTCATCGTGGCGCCAGAGAAGCTGGCGGAGGTGGGCGAGTTCGACCCCTCCAAGGAGCGCCTGCTTGAGTATTCCCGGCGCTGCTTCCTGGCGCTGGACGACGAGACGCTCAAGAAGGTGCAGGCACTCAAGAAAAGCAAGCTGCTGCTGCCCATCACCTACCGCTTCAAGCGGTGATGCTGCCCCCTCCCTGCTGCGGACCCTCTGCTCCCTGGCCCTGATCCAGGGGCATCTCCCTGCACCAGGCGCGTCCCTCACCTGCTGGGGCTGTTACCTGTCTCACCCGACTTCCCAGGGGGTGGCTTCATTCCATGTGAGACATATTCAGAGCATTTAAATTAAAGAGGCGTGAAAATTTGGAAAACACTGGGTCCCAGATCTTCAGTGGAGGGGGCGGCCGTCGTTACGGAGACAGGGGCGACAGGGGCGGACAGGCGGGAGCTGGGAGGTTGGAGGACAGGGTGTAATTAGCCCCAGGAGGTAGAGGCGGGAGGGGGATAGCAGCTGTTCCGCCCAGGAGGTGTGGACACTACCCGCAGGGATACCTGGCCTAGAGGTGCCACATCAGAAGGCGCTACTAGAGGACCTGTAGTGGAGACAGACGCCTGGGACACGGGACAGGCGGTTTGTGGACACGCTAGTTCGACTGCCAGACGGGGTGGGTGGTCTACTTAACGCGGAAGTAGCATTACTACCCTGCAGCGCTTGCGCTGGGGGGGGGCGCCGCTACGCTCACACGGTTGCCAAGGCAACCAGGAGAGGTTACCACCTCAACAGTCCACAATTCAGCAACTCAGCTCAGGGCATGGACAATTTCGCGCATGAGTACTGCGCACCTTAGATCCCATTTTTTCTCTCCTAGCAGCGAGAAACCGCGCCGAAAACCGACCTGTACGCAAGCGCACAAGGCCGTCTCGGTGCCCACTTTCCAACATGCGCAGGCGCAAAAAGTCGCGCTTGCAACCTCCGCGGCAGCCGCGCGCACCTTCGCCGGGTGGCTGCTTTTGTCTTGTGTACCGACACAGGTCTCCCGACATCGGCTTTTTTTTTTTCCTGCCCTCTTCACCCATTGAGACAGATGCCGAAAGCCAGAACTCTGTTCCCTTTTCTGTATTTCTTCCCCTGACCCACCTCACCTCAGTCCTCCCTCCCAATTTGGTTCTCGAAGACGGACGAAGCCGAACTATAGACGGAAAAAGCCGAGATTGTACCATCTGAACGAGGGTTTCCCGAAACAGTGGCGGAAGGAGCCGAAGTTTCCCGGAAGGGGTGGAGTGAACGAGTGGAACCTCCGGAAAGACCCGAAGTTTGGGATCAATCTTAATCCCTGGAGGGACCCTTGGTACAGCGCTGGAAACCTTCGGAAAGTGCTCAAGTGCTGGACGGATAGAATAGCTGAAGTGGCGAATTCGTTGGACAGAGAGGGCGGAGAGGAGACGAGCAAGTCTCTGGACAAAGCAAAAAACGAGGACAATTTAAATTGTAGATTCGGGAACCCTTAGTAGGAGCTGAACGCAGAGGAACGCGAGGACTCACGGAAACCTCCGATCGTTGAGTCGCTAATCTCCGGAAAGTTACCGAAACCTGGGAAGCCGGAGAAACCCTCTCTTCGGGTGTTTTCGGAAGCAGCCGAAGCCGTCGCCTGCTTACGCTAGTCGACCGTCCGGAAACAGCCGACACACTTCGGAGCCAGGCTTGGGGGCGAGGGACTGCTAGCTGGGGGACGGGCGGGCCAAGGGGGCGGAGCCGGGGCGGGGCGGGCAGCTTGGGGCCTTGATTAGGTAGGCGACGCAGCGCCGGCGGCGGCCGGAAGTAGCCGAAGCCAGCGGCGGAAGTAGCCGAAGCGGCCAGAGCGGGCGGGCGGCAAGGCGAGGCAAGAGCTGCTCAGGCCCTACACGGCCGCTTCAGCATGTCGGACTTCGACGAGTTCGAGCGGCAGCTCAACGAGAATAAACAAGGTAAGGGTGGCGAGGTGGCAGGGCGATGGGGTGGCCTTTTGCTTCGCTCTCTGCCCCCCGCCATTTTCCCCTGGCGTCCCCCTCCTCAGGCCCGCTCCGTGCCCCCCCTCCGCGGCGCGCGCCTCGTTCACGTGACAGCCGCCTTCCGCCCCGCGCGGCCGGGGTTGGGGTGGCGGGCGCGGCCCGGGCGCATGCGCGCGGCGGTGTCCCCGCGCCCACGTGGATGCGGTGTAGGCGGGGAAGACACGGCGCGGGTACCTGGACACGGTTCTTTTTCCTATTTTGGGGGGAAGAGGATAGGTTTGCGGCTTGGCCCACTTCTCCCCCTGCCCAGGCTCTTCCGCTTCCGGTCGAGCGTACGGCCCTGTCTCCACGCCCCCTTTGTTTCCAAGATGGCGGTGGGGATGGCCGCTGCCACCTTCACGTGGACGAGGCGCCCCGCCCGCTCCGTGTCCTCTTCGGGCCTTAGGGGCTCTTTGCTTAGCGCTTCTTCCCGGCCTGCTGGACACCTGCCTGTCGTGGAAGGAGGCAGGAGACCTCTGTGTCTTTGTCCTCGCGCGCGCCCGTGTACGTGCGCCAGGAGCGTGTAGCGATGCGCAGTGTCTGTAGCCTGATGTCCCAGCTCGAGTCAGGCCCAGGTCCTGCTCGGTCCCAGACTCAGGGCAACTGGATTCAAGCCCCTGATGTGCCCTACACACTAGAGCCGGCCCGGGGGGCAGGTGGGGTGGTGGCGGGTGGGACCTAGGTCCAGAGAAAGTGAAGATCATCACCAGATATTTTAAGTTTCTTTGGTTCGTTTGTATTTTGGTTTGAAAATGAAAAGAGGCCTAGGAGTAGAGTTTTGAGTTTTTCGGCTCATGAGGCTTTCCTAAGCCCGTAGTAACTGGCTGTGGAGTGGGGACTCTGGGCCGAGGGACTGAGCATGGGCTTTGGGTTTGAGTATACCCCTGTTTAGGTAAACAGCTGAAGTGCTGCTTAGTAGTTGTGCTACTTGGGTATTTTCTTGGGCTTTCGGCCTTCATCTACTGCGAGGCTTTTGAGAGGGTCTGAAAGGAGGGTAGTAACCGTTGCAGTTCACGTGTGCCAGGAGGTTTGCTGAACTGTGCTGGGTCTTGTTAAGTGCTTCGTGTAATAGTGTCATAGAAAGAAAAAAAATTTAGGGAGGAGGGAAGTGAGGCTCGCAACGATTAAAGTTTTCGTCTCCTAGCGAGAGACAGCTGAGATTAAGGTAAGGAAAAAAGCACGCGTGTTTGTCTGCACCAAGGTTCTAATGAGTGGAATTTGTTCCTGTAACTGCTGATGTTTAGGAAGGTAGTAGAAAATTAGGTTTTGGAGTTCGTTCTTAGGCAGGGCATCAGGATGGGCGAGGGAAGTTGCTTTCCAAGTGTAGTTCAGCCAGCTCCTCAGGATACCTGGGTGGCACAGACCTCACCCTAGTTCAAGAAAAAAAAAAAAATTAAGAGGTGGAGTTGCACGGTTTCGTGCGCCTTAGCTGCCAAATGGGTCTGCTATCGCTGATCCCGAAGCAGTTGAAAGTGCGCAGTTGTGGCTCTAGGCTGTGGCTTGGCACGTGTGGCTCATCTTATCTCGCGCCGCTGCTCCCATCGCTGCAGTCTGAGCATGCAAAAGCTCCCTTTGTGTTCTTCACCGTCCAGCGGCTGTTCTGCTGCAGGAGGAGCCTGACCTCTTGGCACCTGTGTCTGGGTGCCTCCTAGTCAGTCAGCCTCTTGGCACCTGTTTCGTTCAGCTTCATGCTCTTCAGCTTTGGTCCAGGTACCCCGTGGAGGTCGCTGCTTCCTTTCTGTGGCTATGGCCTGCTGGAGCTGGAAGGCTCAGGGAATTCGTAGTATGCCTACAGTGGCAACACAGACCCCTTACTCCCGGGCTGCATGCTCTCCCTAAGAGCCCACACTGGCTGGTACCCAACTCCTCAGGTCTTTGGCCTTTGAGGATAAAGATCCCACTGGCAGCGGATGGGATGTTTTGCCTGCCTTGTGCAGGAGTTTGACTGCTAACTCTGGTACTCAATTTGGCCTGGTGCCTCTGCATGTGAATCTCCAGTAGTGTTTGTCCATGGTAGGGGTGAGGTTTAAGCACAAATAGAACTGTCTAGCTTAAGTTTGGGTTGTATGAAGAATATTTTAGTGTTTGGTTTCAGTGTTAGTGGCTCCAAGTGGATTGTTTACAAAAAGCTCATAATTCTGTCACAGTGTATGCAGGGCAAATCCTTGTGCTGAAGCTGAAGTCTACTTGTTCATTTTCCTGTGGCTTTTCTTACTGCCCCCAGGGATGGAGATGTTGAACTGCAGACCCTATGCCCGGTAAACAGTGAGACTCGAGGCAGGCTTTGAGCCAAGAAAGTGCGAGTGGTAGTGCTCGATACTTGGCTGGTACTGTGCAGAGGTCCTCCTGCAGAGGATGAGGATCTGTGGGGCTAGAGGTCTCTGGTTAGGCTGGCAAAACTGTACTGTTGGACGCCAGCCCTGCCTCTTGAGCTGAGGAGGCCCCCCTAGTGGGCCCCTAGTGGCGCACAGGTTCCTGCTCTCACCGACTGGAGCCTGCAGATTGTGTGGTGTGGGGTGCCAGTGGAGGTGAGGCCCAGGCAGTCTGTTCCCCTGAAGGAAACTTTCTTTGAGTGCTTCTGCATTATCCACTGGCCAGGAAGGGATGTGTTTCCCGGTTTCTTGGGTTACCAGAGGCTGCCTGGCCTGCCCCACGGGCCTGATGCTGGGTGGAGGGTGCTACTCTGTTGCAGAAGTCTTTCCTTTGGGTCACTGAGTCCCTCCCCAGGAACATTGTTGGGCCTGTTGATTCCCCAGTGTCTAGCACAGCCCCTCTCTGGGACAGTCCTGGGGTCAGACCCTCAGCCTGTAAGGGGGACTGGGAGGTAGCCTTCTGTGTTTGATTTCTCAGCTCCTGAACATTCTCAGGTCCATTGCACCCCCGGCCATTTCCAGGCTCAGTCTCCTTGTCCCCTTCCCTTGAGTCCCCAAGGACTCCTGTGTGGTGCCAGGAGGCTATGGGCTTATTTTACTGCTCTACTGCATCCTATTCCTCTGGGATTGGTCTCTCTGGGTGCCCAGGGTGGTGGGGCTTTTGTTGGCCTCTGCTCATACCCGGCCCCCTTTCTACCTGTGCCCAGAGCGAGACAAAGAGAACCGACATCGGAAGCGCAGCCACAGCCGCTCTCGGAGCCGGGACCGTAAGCGCCGGAGCAGGAGCCGAGACCGGCGCAACCGGGACCAGCGCAGCGCCTCCAGGGACAGGAGGCGACGCAGGTAGGAGACTGGGGGACCTACCCTGGTCAGTCTGGGAGTGGGGAGTTTCCTTGGGTGGCCCTGAACCCCTGGAACTCCCCTGGTGACTGAGTGGGACTGGGCAGAAGTCTGTGCTATGTCCAGATGCTAGCCTACTGTCTGCAGTTCCTCGTTCTCTCTGGTGGTCCCATCGAGTCCCCAAGAGAGACTTGGGGCAGTTGTCCTCTAGCTGGAGATGGGAGTGGGTTCCGTCTTCCCCATAGGGCTGTGCTCTGGCCCTGATCCTGGGGTCTGGCTCTTGCTCTCTGTGGCTCTCCCTGGGTCTGTCTGGAGAGCTGGCCACCGTCCCGGAAGGCCCCTGTGGTGTGGACCGTTCTGGGACGTCAGTTTCTTACTTAGCAGTCTGTGTTCTTTGTCCTTCTATGTTCTTTGTCCTCGTAGGTGAGGAGGGCAGGGTGTCACGTCAGGCCCTGTACCTGTCTCGGTGGAGAGTTTGTCTGCTCCTGCTTCTACTTCCCTTCTCTGTCCTGTCCTGGGGTTGGTGGGGGCTTGGGTGGGTGGGACAGCAGGGCTAGGTGGGGCTGTTGTTCTCGGCCCTGCCCCAGCCCTGGGGCTCAGGCCCCTTGTGGGGTGTGGCGTGGGGAGGCCAAGGGTCCCCGGTCACCCTTCCCCATGCCTTTCCCTCCCACCCCCAGCAAACCTTTGACCAGAGGCGCTAAAGAGGAGCACGGTGGATTGATGTGAGCCGCTCTTCTTGCCCTTCTGTCTGCCCTCGTCCACTCCCTTCCCCTTCCTCATCTCTGTGCATCCTGCCTGCCCCATCTATCTCCCCTGTGCCAAGCAGTGGCAAAGGGTCCCCTGCCTGGCCCTGCCTGTCCTCTCCCTGCTGAGAGGGGTGCTTCCTGGGTGGGGGTGGAGGAGCCTGGGAGGGGCTCTTAGGAGGATGCCCACGCTCAAAGTGGGTCAGACTGAGGGGGCCCTGCCCACTGTCCCTCCGTCCCCCAGCCGGTCCCCTCGCCATGAGAAGAAGAAGAAGGTGCGTAAATACTGGGACGTGCCGCCACCCGGCTTCGAGCACATCACCCCGATGCAGTACAAGGCCATGCAAGGTGGGCCCTGCCTTGTTTCTGGTTGGGGCTGGAAGTGTAGGTGGGGCTCACTGGAGATTCCTGGGAGTGGAGCGTGGCCAGTCAAGGTCCTCCCAGAGCTCTGTGCAGAGGGGCCGGGCTTTGTGAGGGGGCTGGGGGTCCTGGAGCTTGGTTGAGGACGGTCTTCTCCGCTCTTCTCTAGCTGCTGGTCAGATTCCAGCCACTGCCCTCCTTCCCACCATGACCCCTGACGGCCTGGCTGTGACCCCAACGCCGGTCCCCGTGGTTGGCAGCCAGATGACCAGACAGGCCCGGCGCCTCTATGTGGGCAACATCCCCTTTGGCATCACTGAGGTACTGCCCTTCCCTTGCCCCACCCTCACCCTGGCCCTCCCTTGTTGCCCTCCCTTCCGTCCCCTCCCCACCTGCACGGGTCAGACTCTGCTCCTGCAAGACCCCCCCGGCCCCCTCCCCGACGGACGATGGAGTTGAGCCAGCCAGGGGCCGGGCTGGGGGTGGCCCCTCCCTCCCTCCCTCTTCCCTCTCCGTCTCCCTCCCCACCTCCTCAGCAACCCGGGATCACATACACACCATCAACTCCATGTGGTACCTACATGTCGGAGAGACAGAGAGGGAGACTCGACATACACGCGCGCGCACACGCAGACGCACGTCCCGCAGTGCTTCCTGACACACTCTCCTCTTCTGCAGCCTGTCCCCATCCTCTCCCCCACATCCTCCCATGGTCGCTGTTCTTAATTTTTGATTGCCCCGACCTCCCCCTCCCCGCCGTTCCTGCCCTCCCCGGCCCTTTCCCTACCCCTTCCCGTGGCACCCCTGAGAATCCCGAGATCAAAGAGTTGTTTCCATTTCTCTTTAAAGTGAAATATTGTGGGGCTGAGATCCCTCGTAGCAACAAAAAGTTTGCTACCATCGTCGAAGGCAAGTAAGGTCCATTCTGACTTTCTCAACCTGCACTTTGCTACATTTGATAAACCAGCCCCCGGACTCCAGGGCCAGACCCCTCCACATCACTCTTTTCTCCTCCCCCCTGCCCCCGCCCCTCCCACCCCACGCTCGCCTCCTCCTCTCCCTTGTCTCTGCCTCCCCGCTGTCCCTGTTCTCGTCCTCTTCTCTGGTCCGCTTTTGCGTCTCTTCTGCCTCGTCTGCGCTGTGTCCGCTCCTCTGCTTCTGTTCTACGGTTTCCCCTTTTCCCTGTTGTTTCCTCTCTCTGCCCAACTGCCCTCCTGGTGGGCCCCTGTGGCTCCCGGGGTGCCTGTCTGCCGCCCCGTGGCTCCATCTCCTGTGCTTGCCCTTTGGTTGCTTCCTCCTGTCTCGTTTCCCTCCCGCTTGGACTCCCACTATTGACCTCTGCCCCTCACCCATGCTCCACTGTCCCGCCCTGCCCTGCCCGTCCCACTCCCCTCACCCCCAAACCCTCTGTGTCTCCCTCTCTCACCCTTCCCCTCCTCTCTCCACCTCCCTCCCCGTCCCGTCTCCTCTTCCTCTGCAGGAGGCCATGATGGATTTCTTCAATGCCCAGATGCGCCTGGGAGGGCTGACCCAGGCTCCTGGAAACCCGGTCTTGGCTGTACAGATCAACCAGGACAAGAACTTTGCTTTTTTGGAGGTGAGCTGTGCGAGTGGCCCGCCCGCCCACTGGGGTGGGGACCTGTCTGTCCTCTCTGTTGTTGCTGCCTTACTGTCCCTTGTAAGTGGCTGCCTCGGGCCATTTTCCGCCAGTGCCTAGAACACCGCATGTGTGTACGTCCCCTCCTGCCCTGCCCGCCTTACTGTGGCGCCCAGTCCTGTGCTCTGGCCATGCTCAGGCCTCCCAGGACATGCAGGCTGAGGTGGGCATGTTTATGGGCTGTGGTTCTGGGGATTAGATCCAGAGCTTCCTGTACCGGCCCACACCTTTTGGCCTACAGTGTTGTCTTAATCGCTTTTGAGCTAGAGTCTGAAGTTGTTCAGGCTGGGCTATGATCAGGACAGTGCCGGGCTTATAGGCCTGTGCCCAGCTGACTGCTGTTTCTGACTTCTGGGTGAGGGGCTTTTGGTCTGTGTTTAAGCTGGGGCAGGTGGCGGTTCTCTGGGTGGGATAGGAGACAGTGGAGCGGTGGGGAAAGCTCCCTCCACATTTACCTTGTTATGGTCCACTTTCAGAGTTCAACATAAAGGTCACTTCTGTGGGAAGCCTGTAGACCAGTGGTTCTCAACCTTTCTAATTCCATGATCCTGCGTTACAGTTCCTCATGTTGCAGTGACCCCAAATCAAAAAATAATTTTGGTGGCTACTTCAAAACTGTAATTCCAAATAAATAACATTTTCCAATGGCTTTAGGTGACCCCTGTGTTTTAGTCGTTTGAACCCGGTTGTTCGAACCCTGCCAGGGTTGCGACCCACAGGTTGAGGACTGCTGCTATAGACCGTTGCCTCTTCTGCTGAGTGTTTCTTGTGCTGTCCCAGCTTTGCATATATGATGTTACGTTTGCCTTTGGTGTCCCGTGTGCTGGTCTCTTCCCTAATTAGAATGTGAACCTGGAAGTAGGGATGTGTCTGTGCTCCCAGAGCTTGAGGGAGAGCCTGGCATGGGGCGAGTGTGGCCCTGGGAGGAGAGAGGGTGCCATCTTCGTAGTCTGGGCCTGAGCCCCCTTACCAACTCCTTCTGCCTCCAGTTCCGCTCAGTGGACGAGACAACCCAGGCCATGGCTTTTGATGGCATCATCTTCCAAGGCCAGTCGCTGAAGATCCGCAGGCCTCATGACTACCAGCCACTACCTGGCATGTCAGAGAACCCCTCGGTCTACGTGCCTGGTGAGTGAGGAGTTGGCCAGACTGCTATTTTGCTGCTGCTGCTGTTGCTGGTGGTGGTGGTGGAGGTTGTGGTGGGGCTAAAGCAGCTCATCGGCTTTGGAGCTAAGGGGTGTCCTCCAGTGAGGCAGCATGGCCCAGGGCTGGGCGTATGTTGAGATTGGCTGATGCGCAGCTTGCAAGCATCAGCCAGGCCCAGATCTGTGGTGCCCTGGGCAGGGTGGAACTCGGCCTTTGCGTGCTTCTCCTCGGGGGTGTCTGCCCTGGGGCTGTGTGAGGGCCTGTCTGCAGGTGCTCATCAGAGTGCACGCAGCTCCTGCTTTGCGTTCTGGGGTTTTCCCACAATGCTGCTAGTGTTTTTTGTGGATAGGAGCAACTGTGCACACCCCTGAAGGTGCTGTATGTCTGGGATGGGTGAGAGTGGTATCTCTGAATGGCATAGGAGCCTTTGAGGAGGTGTGTGGTCTGTGAGGAGCAGCAGCACCTCTGGTAGGCGTGTAGGGCTCACCTGAGACCGCACAGCCTGTGTGGAAAGCCTTGCCTCAGCCCGGTTAGACTCCCACTGGCTGATGCTTGGCCCTAGAGGCCAGTAGGGAAACCAAGAGCTGTGCTTTACAGAGCGGGTTTGTGGGGTCCAGAGAAAGCTGTGTCAAGGTCTGTGGTACAGGGCCAGGTTGCAGCTGTTGGTGTTTATCCACTGAGTTTGGGGAAGTTCCATAAGCTTAGTGAACTCAGCTGTGAGTGTGCTGACCCAGCCTGATGCCCTGCTCTGCTGAGGACTCCTGGGCCATCTCCCAGGTGGAGCTACCCTTTCTTGTGCCACTTCCCATAAACCCAGTGCACCACACGTACAGCCTGCCAGCTGCTCTCTCCCCAGTGTCAGCTGGCTGCCTCTGGTCTTGCTGACACTCCTGAGGTACCTGGGTGGCCAGTCATAGCTGTAAATCTCCGTGAGTGAAGGTTCATTGGCAGAGAGTGAGGTCTGTTATTTGTGCATCTGGGTTGCTTTGTCCTGCAGTACTTAGTGTGGGTCACGGCAGGCAGAAAGGCCTACCGATGAACAAGGTTGTGATGTGACCACTTACTGAGGAAGTGCTCTGTGCCTGTCTCCTTTCACCGGGGATGGCAGGTCTGAGGGGGATCGTGTACGGCTCGTGGTTGTGGCATTAGTGCCTGCCTAGCTGTCCCACCCAGCTTCTGGCCCACACGGTGCCCTGCTAGGAGCTGGTGCTGTCCTCACGTAGTTTGGTGCGGGCCTTTCTACTCAGAGCCTGTGTGTAAAAGTGACAGAGTGAACAGTAGGTGCCACCACTCGTCAGCCTCAGGACGAGCTTGCCCGGAGATGTCCAGCAGTTGCTGTGGTAGGAGAGATGGATGCCACTTGGGCAGTAGTAGGAAATGATCCTGCCTGTAGGTGAGATGTGGCCTGCCCTGCGTTAGAGCTGGCTGTGGTGCATGCCTATGTCCATCCACTTAGAGTAAGGCTGAGGCAGGATTGAAGGCTTGAGTGGTGGAGCTTAGTATCTCAGAATAAGGAGCTGGGCGTGTAACGCAGTGGTGGAGTACCTCTGGGTTCGACCGCTAACAGCGCCAACCCCTGAAAAATTATTCTGAGCTTCTATTCCTTTTTTCCTCCTAGTCTGTAGAGAAGAGAGAGAAGAGGCATTTGGCTGAAATGCATGGCTAGAAAAAATAATTCCGGGACAGTGACAACTAGTTTTCTTACCTTGATAAAGAGGTTATGCACGTGCATGGTCAAGTATGTCAGGCTTTGCCCCAGTGTGTGCCCTGACTGATCCTGGTTGACATGTGGCCCAGTGCCACCTAGATTGTGCCTGTGCCCACACCCATGCCATTGTGCTGACAACTATCCAAGTGGCGCAGGTCTTCAGTATGGTTCCTTTCCTTTGTGGTGGCTGCCATGCTATCTTTTTTTTTTTTTTTTTTAATGGGACTGTGGTTTGAACTCAGGACCTTGTACTTGCTGTGCAGGCACTTGTGCCATGGAGCTATCTCCTTGTCCCCTGCCATGCGATCTTGAGAGCCTGGGACAGAGCCACTATTGGTGGCATTAATGCAAGGAGCCTCAGCTTGGGGTGGCTGCCTTGGTCTCCTGCTCGGTACTTAGGAGGGGCCTTGGTCTGTAGTGGCACTTGTGGGAGGTCTGTGGAGATGGGCTCTGGGCACACTGTGGTCGTAGGTGCCCAGAATGAGGGTTGCCCACTGGCCTCTAGTCCAGGCTCCCTCACAGCATTCAGGCCCAGTGACCTGCTGCTGTATGGCCTCAGCTAGCTGAGGCTCGGATGCTTGGGCCAGCTGGGTTGATCCTGGTTCTCTGGGGGCTGTGGAGGATTGGGGGACATGCAGGACCTGGGCCTTCCTCAGTTCCTGTCTCACCGGCTGTTCCCTGGGGCGTGGCGGGATGAGCTGTCCGTGTGGTGAGACTGCGGGGAAGGGAGGCAGCTGGAGGTGCCAGCCCATTCTGGGGAGCTTGTGCAGTGCCAGATAGAGGCCTAGGGCAGACTTTGTCTATGTCGAGTTCAACGGTGAGGGTAAGATGGGTGTCTTGGCTCACTCAGCTGAGGGCCATGCTGTGACATTGCAACCCTCAGGGGCCTGCTTTCAGCCAGCAGTTACCAGCGAGGTTGTCAGAGCAGCCCAGACTTCAGCAGGTTCTCGGCTGCTCTGTCTGTGCAAGCAGGGAACCCTTCCAGCATCACAGAGGAACTGGGTGGACCTGTGGGTGCAGCAGGCAGAAAATTGTGGGTGGGGGTCAGGAGACCCTGTCCCTGGGTTAGGATCTGAGAGCTGAAGAAGGGTCCAAGAGGCTGGGTGTGGTGGCGCATGCCTGTAATCCCAGCACTTGGGAGGCTGAGGCAGGAGGATCCGTGCGAGTTCGAGACCAGGCTGGGCTACAAAAGTGAGCTCAAGGCCAGCCTGAGCTGCATAGTGAGACCTTGTCTCAAAAAGACAAAAAAAAAAAAAAAAAAGAAAAGAAGGGTCCAAGAGTTTTTGGCACCTTTTGGAGTCCAGTAGATATGCTGAGTCCTGAAGAGCAGCCAGTGACATGGGTCAGAGTGTGGCTGGTTGCCTTTGGGGCCTTCCTGGAGTGTGCTGACAGCTTGCTGGCTGAGTCATTGGGCAGCTGCTCTGTCCCTCTGATGGTCAGACTGTGGTGGGCACCATGGACATGGGCTCCTGGTGCACGTGTCCCTAGGTCTTTGGGACGAGCCTTTGTGTGGTCATTGAAGTTCTCTCCCATAGGAGTTGTGTCTACTGTGGTACCTGACTCTGCCCATAAGCTGTTCATCGGGGGTCTGCCCAACTACCTGAATGATGACCAGGTGAGCCCCTCCTCTCCTGTCTGCTCCTGCCCCCAGCCCCCACTAGCTTGACCGGGTGCTGATGGCTTCTTGGCCTGCTGTAGGTAAAAGAGCTGCTGACATCCTTTGGGCCTCTCAAGGCCTTCAACCTGGTCAAGGACAGTGCCACAGGGCTCTCCAAGGGCTACGCCTTCTGTGAGTACGTGGACATCAACGTCACTGACCAGGTGAGCCTGGGGGCCTGGCCGCCCACCACGTCTGTCCTGTCCAACAGCCTTGCTGTTTGCAGCTGCGGTGCCCTCCTGGGATGGGGTGGGAGGTGGCCACCTGAAGGAAGGCCCTGTGCGGCCCGCACCGCGCTCTCACCTCCTTTGCCACCCTGATTGCCCACCTCTGCCCCGGCCTGGGGGAGGAGCCGGGCTCCTGGGCCTTGACTGCCTTCTCTTGTCCCCCTCCGCGCCCCGCTCGACACAGGCCATCGCAGGGCTGAATGGCATGCAACTGGGGGACAAGAAGCTGCTGGTTCAGAGGGCGAGTGTGGGAGCCAAGAATGCCACGCTGGTGAGCCTCCCGGCACGTCATCTTCCATTGGCTAGGGGGCGCGGGCGCGGGTGGGGGTGGGGGGCAGGCCTTCCCAGAATGCTTAGGGGTGTGTGTGTGTGTGTGTGTGTGTGTGTGTGTGTGTGTAGGAACTGGTGCCTGGGCAGGCCTGAGTGGTGGGAGGCTGGCCAGAGCCCCCCTATGACAGCCCCCCTGCCGTGGCCCCACAGAGCACCATCAACCAGACCCCTGTGACCCTGCAAGTGCCGGGCCTGATGAGCTCTCAGGTGCAGATGGGCGGCCACCCAACAGAGGTCCTGTGCCTCATGAACATGGTGCTGCCCGAGGAGCTGCTGGATGACGAGGAGTACGAGGAGATCGTGGAGGACGTGCGGGATGAGTGCAGCAAGTACGGGCTGGTCAAGTCCATCGAGATCCCCCGGCCTGTGGATGGCGTGGAGGTGCCCGGCTGCGGAAAGGTACCTGCCGGCATGTGCCCCGTGCCCCTGTGCCTGCCTTGCCCGGTGCTGGTAGGTGTCTGCACCTGACCCAGCTGCTGCTCCACAGTGTGATGCGCTACCTGAGCTCAGAGCAAAGTGCTAGTGTGTCCAAGACCCCCCCCTCTGTGTGTGAGGGGTGTTCCTGGCAGGTCGACTCGGGTCACCCCTCACTGCCAGGCCCATGAGAGAGCTGGTGGTAAGGCCGGGGCTAGCGTCTGCCTGCATGCTTGGTTTCTTACTGTGCTGAAGTGTGTGGGGCTAGAAGTGCTGTCGGGCAGGGGGAGGGGAGAAGAGGGACTTGGAGGGCCGCAGGGCCGTAGGGCCGTAGGGCTGTGGTGCTTTTGTGGAAGACTGCTAACGTCAGGGATGTATTGTGGGAAGAGCAGGTAGAAGAGACCCTGGCTTCTGGGATTAGCTGATGTTACTTTATTGCATTCTGTTTTTGTTCTTAGATTTCTTATCATGAATCCTACATACACTGGACACTGATAATGGTGCATCCCATCACCTACTGTCCGTCATTTATTTGGCTCATTCTTGCCTTGCATTTTTGTAATGTCTGAAGCTCTGTTTCTTGAAGTACTTGGATACACTTCCATAATTTCTCACATATTGATATTCTGGGCCTTTTTTTTTTTTTTTTTTTACGCATTTAGTACAGGTCTACAGCGAGTGACTGTGCAGGTCGGGTTGGTAGTGATCCTCCTGTTGTCAGCCTCCCAGGCGCTGAGCACACACCAAACCCAGTCCCAGTCTCGGCGTGCCCGGCACTGCACGTGGTGCCAGTGATCAAGCACCGGCTGCACTTGCGTCTGCCCAGCTGTCTGCCCCCGCCCCCTTTTTATCTTTGTTTTTTTTTTTTTGAAGCAGAGTCTTTCTATGCAGCTAGCTCAAAGCTTGGCTGGAACTGGTAGAAATCCTCCTGCCTCCCTGCCTCAGCCTCCCAGGGGCTGCAATGATAGACTCTCTGGGCTGGCTAAGATAAGTGGTTGTAGTGTGCTGTAGCATACTGAGCTACACCCCTAGCTGTTACCTACTGGTTGCTCACAACAACCTTTCGTTAAGTCTCAAGCTGGCACTCACTGTTTCCCAGGACATGTTTGCCCTCTTTTTTTGAAGGGCACCACTGTATCCTGAAATACATACATGCTTTCTTTTGAAATAGGGTCGTGCTACCCAGTCAGGCTGGCCTTGACCTCACTGTGTATCCTTAGCTGGCCTCAGACTCTTGGCCATTGCCCCGCCTCTGCCCCCGAGCTCATTTACCAGTTTTATCATTGATCTTTTCTTTTTTTTCTGGGACCAGGGATTGAACTCAGGTCCTCGCGTTTGCCAGGCAAGTGCTTATTCTACTGGGCTATCTCCCCAGCCTGGATCTTTTCTTTCTGAAGAAAGTTTTTTTTTTGACTGGGTGAGGCTGCCTTACAAGCAGGTCTCATGCTCCATGTGGGCGGTGGGGATGGAACTGTGGTCCCTGGCCTGAGAGACTTTAACCAACTGAGATATCTGGCAAGCCCTCTCTCCTTTTATTTTCTTTCTTTCTTTTTTTTTTTTTTTTTTTTTGTGGGACCAGGTTTCAAACTCACAACCTTGCACTTGCCAGGTGGGCACTTGTGCCAAGGAGCTATCTCCCCAGCCCCAAGCACTCTCCTTTTAAAGAGAAAGTTACCATTTTTTATTTTTTGCTGTCTGGAGATTGACGCTCAGGCCTTGTGCGTGGCGCACCAAGTGTTCCTCCGCTGACCTGTGCCTTCCACGATGAAGTGTCTGGGCTGCCCTGTATGTAATGTGGAATCTTTCTGCCTCAGTCTCTGGAGTTTTTCAGGGAAGCTGTTGGGAAGGCTTTGGAAATTGCCATGCTGAGCTAAAAGTGTCCATTTCCTCTAAGCTGGTAGTTCACACTATCTCGAGGTTGAGGTGGTCAAGGTGAGGCTCTGTATTCAGCTCAGCTCTCTTCTGAGTGGTCTGGTGTTTGCTGCAGCATGGAGCCTGGGCAGGTGGTGGCTTAGGGTCTGCCTGCCCCTGACCGTGATTCTCTGGTGGGGCTGTTGTGTGGCCGAGCTGCCCTGCAGTTCTGGGACCTGGGGTGGTTGTGCTTGTCCTGGGACCCCAGCTCACACCCGTCTCATCCCCGCAGATCTTCGTGGAGTTCACTTCCGTGTTTGACTGCCAGAAAGCCATGCAAGGCCTGACCGGCCGCAAGTTCGCCAACAGAGTGGTTGTCACGAAGTACTGTGACCCTGACTCTTACCACCGCCGGGACTTCTGGTAGAGGCGGCGGAGTGCCCGAGGGCCTGGTGGCACAGAGCAGCCTCCCGCCTGCCCCACCCTTTCCCCACAAAGACCCGGGCAGGAGTGACAGCAGGGACAGCAGCGACAGCCGGCAGCGACTGGATGGCAGGGGTGGGGTGGGGGGCGGGGACGGGAAGCGCACACAGCCCACGCGACACACATGCACCCACAGACACGGGGACTGGGTCGGGCCGGCGGGGCGCTGCGCTGCGCAGCGCGAGTAGGGCCCGGCCCTCGCCACAGTCTCTCCTCCCCTTCTTCCCCGGTAGGAACGTAGCGTGTTTATATACGGCCAAACCTCGGACTCCGCCCGCCCTCGGTCCCCCCCCCGTCGCCCCATCCCGCCCGGTCTCCTAGGTAGTGGCCCCTAGTCTCCGGCTGCCCCGTCCCGCCGCGTGGCCCCGCCCCCTCTGTGGCAGTTTCATATTTGCTAAGACGAATTTGCTCATTAAACATTTTGTTGTATTTTACTTTGCGGAGCTGCTTCGTGTCTGGTGCATGCCCTGCCCGCCGGTTGGGGCGTGTGTGGGAGTCCCTGCCCCAGGAAGGCTGCTTCGGGATCCCCCGGCATCCCTGGACAAACCTGGCTTCTCCCTGGCGCCGCTCGCCGCGGTGGGCCCCACGGAAGTGACGTAGGCCTCGTGGCGTAGCTCGCGCCGGAAGTGGTGCCAGCCGGGCGGGTTTGGCTGCGGAAGCCGGAGCGGCCGGGTGCGGCGTAGTGGGCGGGACGTCCGATCGCTTCCAGTTCCGGTCCGTCGCCGCCTTCGGTAGCTTCCCGTTTGCTCGGCGGCTCCCCTCCCCCGCTCAGCTCTCTGCGCCCCTCTTGGGCGCCGGGGTGGCGGGGCCGTCGGCGTGCGGCCCTCGGTGCGACCGCGCGTGCGCCCGTGCGCGTCCCTGCCGCCCTCAGCCCGGCGGGCGCCCCGACACCGAAGCGGAGCGGGGGCAAGGGGCTGACCGCCATGACCCGCCGAAACCCCGTGTGAGGGGCCGAGGTGAGCGCCGGCCCGGCCTGTGCGGAACCGGGCTCTTGGGCCTCTGCGGCGGGGCCTGGGCTCCGGCGTCTCTGGTTTTCAGCCGTGGCCGCTGCTGTTGTCCTTTGTGCCTCTGCGCCCGGCCGGGTTCGCCTGCTCCGGGCCCTGTCTTTCCCCGCGGGTCTGTATCCCTCCGTGGCCCCGTCCCTGCGGTCCCCGCTGCCCTGTGGAGGACCATTCTCTTGCGTTCCAGGGTTTTTAGCCAAGGCCTTGGAGCCAGGGGTGCCCTGGGGCTCTTTCTACCCCTGCCCTGTTTTCGCGTCTGCCTGTCAGGGTTGGTTTTGTCTTCCGGGTTGCTGGCTTCCCTTCCCTCGACCCCTCTTTCGAGTGCATCTTTCAACCCCTGTCTCCACGTCAGGTTTTTGTCCTCATTCTTGTGGCTTGCAGTCTCCAAATTCCTTTCCGTCAGTGTGTGCTGGGTCTCCACTGGTTGAGTCCCTGGGGAGGTGCCAAGAGCCCTGGCTCTGGGCTCTGGCCATTCCTCACAGTGGGCTTGGGCAGGCGCCTTCTGTTTCCACAACCTTAGTTTCCTGGTCTTTGACGTGGAAATGTCCACAGTTCTTTCCTTCGGGCCTCTTTGCCTCGAGTTTGTGGAGCGTCTCTGGTGTTTAGCGTGGAGGGTGCAGTTGGGACCTCTGTTGTTTTTTTTTTTTTATTGTGGATTAGAAATTTTGTTTCCAGCAGTTGATACTGGTTCAGTTGAATTCCCCTTGGAGAAGATCAGTTTAATTCGAACACCAGCATATCGGTTTTGATGTGCCCGTGGCATTTTTTCCTAACACTTTGAATACAGGGTGTTAAGAGAGGACATCTTCGGATGCCACTCTAGGGAATGTGCTGCTTTTGGCTGATAAGAATGGCAGGCCTCGTTGCTGGATGCCGGCTATCTGAGGGGCACAGAGGCAAGCACTACGTGTGCTGTGTGTAAACAACAAGCCTGCTCATGTAGGGGCTTTCTCTCCTCTCAGAGTTAAGGAGGCTTGCTTTGCCAGTGTTTGATGTTGCACTCAGGGTGGAACTTGTTGTTTCCCGATGTGTCCCATTTGTTTTGTTTCTTCTTTCTCTGTCCCGAGGTGGCCCTTTTTTGGTTGGCTGTTTTTTTCAGTTGCTTCAAGGCCTGTGTCCTCACCATTATCTCCTCAGGTTTCTGTGGTCTCTGGGCAGCCTACCCTGCCCACGTTTCTCTGTGGTATCCCTGCCCTTTCCTGCCGACTTGTTTCATCTAGTGCATCTCGCTGGGCCTGTCTTGGGACTATGGCTGCTCTTTCTCACTGGCAGTGCCTGAGTTGAAGGCAGTGGCAGCCTCTGCCCTGTACCCCCCTTTTCTAGACTGGGGTGTGGGTAAGCCTCAGTCACTCTCCCTCCACACCTCGTTGGAGAGGCCTAGCGCAGCATTTGAATCTTCCGTTGTGAAGCATGTGTTCCTGGGCAGGCCAGCAAGGTAACTTTGTCTTCTGTGCGGGTCTCTGGAAACCAGAGTCCGTGTGTGTGAAGTATGCAGAAGGCGCTAGCTGGAGACAGGAGCCCGGAAGGGCCTCCTGTAGCCTCATGTGTTCCAGCCCCATTGTTGTTTCTTTGTTGGCGGTTTTATTGAGAGCTAACTTAGGTTAACGTAAAAGTGTAAGTTTTGGAGCATGCGTGTGGGCATTGGGCAGCTGTTGCTATGCTCCTATAAGGTGAGCTTCCTGCAGCCCCTTGGCTGTGTACAGTGTCAGCTGAGATAGTGAGCGCCAGGTGCTGGCAGGGCGCTTCCCTGGGGCCATCACGTTCCTTATCTGTGCTCCTTGCCTGCGGTCCTGGAGTCCCACATCTTCCAACTCCTGCCCTGTTTCCCCACCATTTCTTTCAGGCCATCACTGGCTGCTTTCCCCATGTCCTTGTTGTGCCATGAGCCCTGGCCCCATTCTAGACTCTTTCCGCTGGCCTGCCAGCCTTCTACCTTTCCTCGAGTGGCTTTTTCTAGTCAGTTACTCTTAGGGCAAAGCTGAGTCCAGAAAAATGGGGTTTCTGCTCTAATGAGCCCTGTGGTAGCCTTAACAGAATCAGGCACAACTTTGGAATCATGAAAAGTGCCTGAGTCTGTTGCTGAAGCGTGCCGGATGGTGAGTGTGGTGCTGGGAGCTTCCAAAGGCCTTCTCTCCCCTCAGATGTGGTGACCAACCAGCGCCTTGTGTGGCTGACCTCATCAAATTGTCACCTCTGCTGGCACCCCGGGGGGCCTGTGCCCCTCAACTCCACCACCTGGCACCATGTCGACCTCGTCCCTCCGGCGGCAGATGAAAAACATTGTCCACAACTACTCGGAGGCGGAGATCAAGGTCCGTGAGGCCACAAGCAACGACCCCTGGGGCCCATCCAGCTCCCTCATGTCAGAGATCGCCGACCTCACCTACAACGTAGTGGCCTTCTCCGAGATCATGAGCATGATCTGGAAGCGGCTCAATGACCATGGCAAGAACTGGCGGCACGTGTACAAGGTGAGCGGCGGGTGGGTGTGCTACCTGGGATGTCCTGTCGCAGTCACGTGCCCACTTCTGTGCAGAGACACTGAGGCCCCTGCGCTCCCTTCGTCTGAGGATGCCTCGGGCCAGTGTCGGTGAGCCCTTTAGAGATGAGTACCCGGAACCCGTCGGTTATCGCAAAGCGCTGACACTGCCCTTAAACCTGAATACCAGGGCCCGAATTGAGAAAGAAACAACTCGTAAGTTAACATCTTTGTCTTAAAAGTAAGCAGTTGAGGGCTGGGGAGATAGCTCTGTGGCATAAGTGCCTGCCTGGCAAGTGCAAGGTTGTGAGTTTGAACCCAGGTACCACAAAAAAGATAAATAAATAAAAATAAAAGAAAGCAGCTGAAACACATGCCGTTGGTTCTTGCCACTGCTTCAGAGCTTCCGGCTCTACACAGAGTTCCTGATGCAGTGCGTTTGCCAGGGGGTGCTCTCGTGGGGACAGGATGAGCAAGAGCGTGCTGGTTTGGTCTGTGAAGGCGGCAGGTTCCCAAGCTGGGGTGGCATCAGGAGGGGAGTAGTAGGACTGGTTAGTTTCCAGCCTGAGAATGAGCAGTGGCAGCCGGGATTTGTGGCCTGTACCTTCTTGCCCAGTCCAGATACTTGACTGGTTCCCATAGCAGCCATGCCCCTGCTCCCAGAAGCCACTGTGACTCTGACCTCCAGCACCATTGGGCACGAGGAGGTGAGACACAGGCTGTGCACTCAGGGTTGCAGTGAACCACGGGGGCTGGGGAGAGCTTTCTGCTTGCCAGTACAGGTAGCATCCCACGGCCATGGGGGCGGGTATGGGATTGGCTGTGCTCAGACTGCCCTAAAGAGTGCTCCGCCAGGTGTAACTTGGACCCTGACTGAGAAGCAAGCGGGCTCCCTTCGGGACAGACGCAGCCTCTTCCTGTTCCTGGCCACAGGGTGCCCCTGTGCTGTGGCTGTCCTGCACTCATCTCTCAGGGACTGTTCCGTTCAAGCCCATTGTGGCATTGTACGTTGCAGAGCGCTGCTCTGGTGTCCTTGCGTGCTTGCTGTTCTCTGGAGCTACAGACCAGAAGGCATGTGCTGGGGGTGTTGGTGAGCAGGGCCAGGGTCCTCACCCTGCCAGACTGGTGTAGGCCTTATAGTGTGCGCCAAAGGGAAGGGGCTCTGTGGGGTTCCTGGTGTGGGTGGGGTGCTTGCCCTCTTCCTGCTGTCCTGGCAGAGTTGTTGGGGGGCCTGGTGGCCATTATTCAGCCAGTGGCGGCCTGACTTCTGTCCTGCAGGGTTCTGGCAGGCCCCATTCATCCATTCCCACTGTGGAAGCATTTGTGAAGGGCCTGCTCTCCCTGCTCCCTGTGCTGGCTGATCTTGGAGGCCACTTGCCAAGGCGGGGTGCCCCTCTGCTCTGAAAGGAGAGCCTGCACCCAGAGTGGAGCACCTCTTGCAAGCAGGGCAGGAGGCTGAGGCTTTTGGCTACTGTTGGGCGGGGCCAGGCTGGGCAGCAGCATGGCTGCAGTGGGTGCCAGTGACTCTCTCTAGAAGGGTTGGCTGTTGGGAATCCTGCTGACACTGGGGAGACCGGGATGGGGACGGTGGGTAGAGCGGGGCCCCTGAGGGTCCTGCAGGACATTGGGCTACCAGTGGACAGGGTGGGAGTCTCAAGGATAGCGTAGGGTGTGGCAGGGGTGGCAGGGCTCTGATACCAGGTGGGCCTGTGCAGCTTCAAGGTGCTGGGGAGTCTATGCCAGGCTGCATCTTGTGTCCTGTGTGTCCCTGGCTTCCTGTGCATTGGAAGGAATGCACAGTGGTGCCAATGACCCACCCCCATGCAGTCTGGAGGCGCTTAGCACAGCGAAGGCCTGATGGGGCCCTTGGGAACCCAGGCACTGTGAAGCTGGGGCTATGCTGAGAACGAGGCCTCAGTCAGGGAGTTTTCTGGAAGAGGCTGCCAAGCTGTCACGGGCCTTTGCTGACTTCTAGCCCAATTCTCTTTCTTCTCAAATTTTTAACAAGTTATTTACTTACTTATTTGCGGAACCGGGTATTGAATTCAGGCCCTTGTGCTTGCCGGGCAAGCACTTATTCTACTGAGCTATCTCCCTAACTCTAGCCCAATTCTCATAAAGAAACTTGAAAACATACATTTATTGAGACAACTCGTTTCCGGTGAAACCTGTGTTTTCCAGGTGCAGCCTTGCCGGTGCTGAGGCACTCATTGTGTAGCGTCATCTTTACCCCAGCAGAGGCCCAGGAGTACCCCGTCCGTGCTCCCTGCCCTCCTGACCCTGCACAGGGCTGTGCCTGTGTCCTGCTCACTGCAGGCCGAGCATGGCATTGGGTGAGGGAATCTGGCATAGCTGCCTCCCAGGCCACGCCACCCCAGGAGCCAGGATTGGAGAGGACTACAGCAGGCGGCTGGCTGAGCTTCATAGCTTCTCATCCTGGCTTCAGAGCGCCCCACCAAGGAGAAGCTTTTCTTCCTTTCTCATGACTTTCCATGGGAGGCAGGGGTGCTGCGGTGCTGCAGGCTGCCTGCTTTTGTAGGGGAGTGCCGCAGAGCCTCAGGCACCTTTCAGACTTGGGCTATCGCTCTGTTTCTCCAAGGACTGCGGTCTGTGTTTATCTTAAAGCAGAGGTCAGCAAACTACAGGCTGTGGGCCAGCCCTGTGGTTTACCTCCTTATGCAAATAAAGTTTATTGGAATACAGCCAAGTTGAATAATTGAGGCAGAAACTGTGTGGCCTGAAAATCTAAATGTTT
>PVJA010019811.1:0-37827 GCA_004027025.1 Myocastor coypus
CTATAGCACCATTCTCACCAATCCTGCCATCGCCAAAGCTGCTCTGGCCACCTTCTTGAGGAGTGTGATGCTCATCATCCCGTTCACTTTCCTCACCAGGCGCCTGCCTTATTGCCGTGGCAACCTCATCCCCCACACCTACTGTGACCACATGTCAGTGGCCAAGGTCTCCTGTGGCAATGTCAAGGTCAATGCTGTCTATGGTCTGATGGTTGCTCTACTGATTGGTGCATTCGACATCTGCTGTATATCTGTGTCATACACTATGATCCTACGGTCAGTAGTGGGTTTGTCCACGGCCGATGCTCGTCATAAAGCCTTTAGCACCTGCACATCCCATATCTGCGCTATTGTAAACACTTATGTGCCGGCCTTTTTCACCTTTTTCACTCATCGCTTTGGAGGGCACAATATTCCTCACCATATACACATCATTGTGGCTAACCTTTACCTACTCCTGCCTCCTACCATGAATCCAATAGTTTATGGAGTTAAAACCAAGCAAATTCGGGCAGGTGTAATCAGGTTTTTACTTGGAGAAAGATTGGCTTTACCTAAAGCAAATGATTCGTAAAAGGATTTCTTGGATCAATAAGAAGGTAGTTAATAAATTTCTGAAATATGTGAATGACAGGATATTGTTACTCTGATACATAATTTTTTCTGAAATCTTGCAAGTGCTTGTTATGAAATGTTTCTTGTGAGAAATGATCTGCCAATGTAGAAATTTGAGAATGATAAGCTATTTTTCATAATTTTATGCTTATTCTAAGTATTATGAAGTCATATGTCCAGTGAGACTAGACTGTAGAGCCAGTCTACACACTGCATGTATGAGAGGCTGTCCTGGCATGAGCAAGCATATTTTCTTTATTAAAGCACATTCTGTCAGATTAAACACATTCCTGACACAGACCCAGTGTTGCAACTTTCCATTATTGACTAAAACACCATATTTTGATGATTTCTGGAATCTGCCAATTTTGTTCATTAACTTTTAAGAGGTCCTATAATTCATCCAAGAATTTTTTTTTAAATTTTTATGTTACCAGTTCGGGAACACCATTTAAAATGGATTAAAAATATAGTTGTTATATTAATGGTGAAAGAGGCAAATGTATCACATTACTAGTTTATTTAATAATTTACTCTTTCTTTCATTTGTTATTTTGAGATTATAATTGATGTAATATTGTTATGTATGCTTTGACTTTAATGGGAGGGAAGCACAGTTAAACATGATAGAGACCAAGGCCTCTGGGGACCGGGACTCTAGACATTGCCAGAGTTACATAAGATAGAGCCCACGTGAAAAGGGAAGAGAGCTACTTAAAAAGTGACTCTCAGGAAGAGGACACAAAACACACTAATAATGCCTTGGTGGAGAGATAATCTGAGTGTTGGACTTAGTTGGTCCCAAAGCTTTAACACTCTGTATTTCTAACTTGACAGGACTAGGCTTAATCTTTGAAAGTTAGGACTTAATCTTTCTGAATTTCATCTTACACATTTACTGCAAGATATATCTGGCCAGTCAAATATGCTAATAAAGAAGCTTATAGCTCGATATTTGATATATACTAATAATTTAATAAATTGTTCCATTCTAGGAGCTATCATTCTGAATATCATGATTTTTGGATAGATATTTCAAGTTGTACAGGCAGTAGAAAATTAGTTTTCTATGAATGAACTTTCGTTGACCTCTCACAACTAAACTGTCAATATTAGCTGGCAAATTTTACTTTGTACACTTCATGATGTGTTTGCCTGTGTTTCATGTACTGAGAAATACAATTGGTTACAAAAACTCTAATAAATTTCTAATCTAGTAGGGGCAATAACTCCTTGATAATTGTTATAAAATTATAGCATGACAATTGTACAACACCAAGGAAAACTGGGAGAATGGTGATTGGTGTCTATTTGAGGTAGTGAGTAAACACTTTGCATGAAAGGAAGGATATAACATCTGACTTGATTTACATGGGAGCATTCAAGAAAGAGCGTATGAGAATCGTTTGGAAAAAAAATCAAGTATTTGTGAAATATTTTTTTGAATTTTTATTTTATTTATTTCTTTTTCTTGTTTCAGAATCTTTGTTTGTTTATTCACTCATTTTTATGGCTCGCTTAGCCTGCCCCGAGGGCAGAGCTGGCGCAGCATGTGGTGCCGGGGATCGAACCGAGGTCCCCGAAGCTGCCCAAGCTTTCCCAAGCAGGCGCTTTAGACCACTGAGCCATACCGCCGGGCCACTATTTGTGAAATATTGAGAGTAATAAAATAATATCAAGTTTAGATATCCAAACATTTCAGAAGGGAGGGCATGCAAATAATGTGGATTTGGAGGTAGATCTAGGTCCTGCCAAAGCCTGTGTTTGTGTGTTTGGCATCTCTCCAGGCATGCAAGTATTGCCCTTTGCCTTTGAGGGAAACTGCATATTTAGCAGGACCTGCAGTCCTGAGGGGGCTGGTGCCTGTTAGCCACTTTCTGGTGCATCTCAGATTCTTACTACAACCTCTACCTCTTCAGGCCAGTCTCCCTCTCCCTTTTTTCTTCTCTAATTTTCTTTAAAATTTCTATTTTCCAGTCCTGTCATTATACCAACTCAGATTCTTCTCAGGACTCAAGAAATTCCATGTAAGCAGGAGATTTCTCATGTCTTCCATTTTAAATACTTTATTTCAAAATGTTCTCCGTTTTCTTTCTCTCATGCACGAAGTGGTTTCATGATTATGTTAACAACACATACATAATATTTTCCAGATACCTTTCCAATAATTTTATGTTTATTTTTTCCTAACAGCAGCCAAGGAGATGGTAGTAATTTACACCTATTTGAAAAGTAGATAGAGTAAAACAATGGGTTTGCTTCCAGAAGAAAGGAAAAACTCATACCACAATTATATACATGCACACATATTTATAGCAGTGCGTTTTGTCGTAGCTAAATCCTTCTTTATCTGAAGAACAGATAAAGAAGATGCGTTATTTTTATGCAATGGAGCGTTATTAAGCTATAAGGCAGTATAAATTTATGGGGTTCTTTGGCAAATAGATGCAACTAGAGAATATACTCCTAGGTGAAATAAATCAGACCCACATGTGCAGACATCATATTGTTAGTATGAGAACCTGAAAGAAAAAAAAAACTGGTTTCTGAAAGGTACAGTAGATAATGACAAAAGGGAATTAACTTATTAAAAGGAAAGAGTTACTGAGTGGAGGAGCAGGACAGGAGAGTCGGAAAAAGAGATTTATCTATATGTGTAAACAAGATGACTTGGACAACTGTTCTGTGCGTTTCTGCTGGTCAATGGAAAGGAGCTGATAATGCTTAATTTGTTTTGTCTCCTTTTTTCAACGGTTTGTCCTTTTCCTCTTCATTATATCTTATACATTTCTTTCCTTTTTATTTCTTCGTCCCATTTTACATGCACATATCTAATAATATGACTAACTGGTTGGAAGACAACACTGTGTATTAGAACAAATACTGAGAAATGCATATTACTCTGTCAGGTGAAATCCTATATCACTTGTAATTTTTCAATTTAATTCTAATTTGCACTCTCTTTAAACAATAGAAAGATACCAAGAAGGGGAAATCTTTCTTACATGGAACCTCTAGTTTTAGCTTTTGAGGATTCTTCATACTTATTTGCATATTGGTCATATCAATCTACATTCCCATCAACAGTTAAGAAGGGTTCGTTTTGCACCAGTCTTGCTTTGCCAGAAATTGTTTTGTTTTGTTTGCTTTTGACACAGTGTCTCACTATATAGTTCAGGTTATCTTTGGTTATTTTCAACTCTCATTAAGTATTATAAATAATGCTGCAGTCAACATGGGAATCCAGCGGTCTCTTTGGCATGCTTTTCAATCTTGAATAATCTTAACCCAAGCCATTATTCTTAAGGTTTTATCAATATAAAAAACAGAAATATAAACCAATGAAGTAGAATAGAGAGATACCCTTAAATCAAGGTGTTTACAGTCAATTGTCTTCAACAGAAGTGTTAAAAGCACACGAGAGCACTCTTTGCAAGAAATGGGGCTAGGAAAGTTAGATATTCACATGCAGAATAATGAAATTAGACATTTATCTTTCACCAGTTAAAAAACCAACTGAAAATGTAGCAGAAGTTTAAATTGAAGACTGAAACTTCCACAAGAAACTACATGGGAAAGGCTTCAAGACTTTGGAATGGGCAGGAGTTTTTTTTTTAATCTTACCCCAAAAGTATAGAAAACCAAACGAAAAATAGAGAAATGAGATTATGTAAACATAAAAATGTCTGGTGCATGCCTGTAAGTCCAGCACTTGGGAGGTTGAGGCAGAAGGATCAGTGTGAGTTCTAGATCAGCTTCCACTACAAAAGTGAGCTCAAGGCCAGCCTGAACTGTACAGCGAGACCCTGTCTCAAAAATGACCAAAAAAAAGTAAAAATGTCTGTACATCCAAAAAGATACTAAGTGGAATGTAGAAATAATCTAGAGAACTGAAAAGAGTTTGCAAAGTACTTATCTGAGTAGGGATTGCTGCCCAGAATATAGGGACACTTCCAAATTTTAATCATACAATATTAAGTAATCCAATTAAAAGTGGGCCTGAGATCAAAAAACCAGTATTTCTCAGAAGGATATAAAGAAGAAGTAATAAGTACAACCCAAAATCCTTAACATCCATCATGCAATTCTGAACTATAAGAATTCAGGACCACACCACGTAGGAAGGACAAGTATTAAAAAGCCTGAAGTTAAGAAGTGCTTTAGAGGAAGTCAGGAAAAGGAATTCTTTCACACCATTCATAAAAATGTAAATTAGTATAGCTATTATGCCAGTTCCTCAAAAATGTTGTTTTCTGAAACAATTACTATACAATCTGAAAATTCCACTACTGAATGCACACAAAAGACATGAAGTCATATACAAGTACCATTTACACTCCTGTGTTTATTACTATGCCAGTCAAATATGATGAAAAATGGAATCAGTCTTTGTTCCTATCAATTGCTGAATGCATAAAGAGAATGTAGTCATATTCACAATGGAATAGTATTCAGCCAGAAGAAGTGAAAATTCTACCATTTGGAACAACATGGATTGAAATATAAATTGTTTTCATAAGTTAATTAGCCATGAACAGTATAACAACAACCATACAAGCTTAGTCATATGTAAAATCTAATGAAAGCTGCTTGTAGAGTAGTTGATAATACAATAGAAGTTAAAATTTAAAAATGAAAATTCAGGATGATCTGTTCTTAAGCTGACTTTTTGGATTCTTGTGTGCCTTGTTGATTTCTTTGAGGCATGGCTAATTGAAGTTCTATCTGTCGCTCTTAGGGCAGACTGTTTTCCTGTAGCTGTAAGGCTTTCTGCCATTTCCCCTGTGACAGCATTTTTATGTTGACTGCACTGTCACCTGACATACTGTAGATTCTCATCAATCTTATTTTGTTTTTCTTTGCATCATCGTGCAGCTGTTGGCTTGGTCTTTCATGATTTTTGCTGTTTTCAGAACATCTTTCCTTTCATGATCACTAGACAAAATCCTAGCTTTGAGATTTGATAGTCTGTCCTCACACTGGTTTAGTCAGCTGCATATAATGTCAATTCAAGTTTTAAATTCCAGTATAACTATTTGAATCTGTTTCATGTATTCCATTTCTTTCCTATGTTGGACACTCATTGTTTTAATTATTTTCCTAAGCTATTTTATTTTTTATCTAAATTAATCGAGCAAGTTCTTCATTATGAACATCATATTTTTTTCACTCAAGTGATTATTTTGATCCAGCTTTCTCTATAACCTCATTCATCTGTGTTTTTCTTTTGACATTTTACATCTGCCACTACAATTTCAGAAAATACAGGTAGATGTCTTCTGTTTGCCTCTATTTTTATTGGTCCCAGAACTTGTCCAATGTAGGGTGGAGGTCTGGGGTTACATTTTGTCTGTCTTGTCACCTTCCATTTAAAAAAAAATTAGTCGGCTTTCTGGATTGATGCTTATAAATGGCTTATTGCAGGTAGATTTATCCATACTACAGAGGCTTTCCCAGGAAATGTCTGTTCTTCTGAGATGTCTTCCAGATGCAGCTGACTCTTGGCCCTTGTGCCTGTCCCATGTCCCTACTTTCATAATTTATTAGGGGTGAGAAGTTGCCATGTATTTGGCTCAACACCCAATTTTTTGATGCTGTGCTACAGCGATGATTATGACACCAGATAACCACAGTGTTGTCATGCAGGAGAAAACAACTTATTGTAACAGGTATGACACTCTGGCTAATGTAGTACAATTAGAAATACCAATACAGTCAAACTACAAACTGACAAACTACAGGAACTATTCATTTGGTATCTTTAACCATCGGAACCAGATTTACAGTTGTGCAACAAAATTCAATGTAAACCAGGAACTTGTATGCAGTGACTTTCCCCTGAGTGCAGGAATTTTACATGGGAGGATAGTAAGAGCGGTAGTGGAAGATTAGAGAGGTAAATGAAAAGATATATACTAGAAGCATGGCTGAATGACTAAGGGTGATCTCCAAGGGATGGGAAACTGGAGAAGAGCACAGCAGGGAGAAGTGAAGGAGAAAACAAAAGAATGTGGAAGCAAACCAGAAAGACGAGGAAAAATATGGGTGGGCATGAAAGTATCAAAAAAAAATCAAGAAAGCAAGAAAAGAGGAAAAAAGATGAATAAAACAGAATATGTATACCCATGTTTATAACAGCATAGCTACACCTGGTGTGAGTTACCAAGAGTATAAATTTGGACAAAAATCTATGACTGATATTGTTAAATAGGAAGAAAATGTTCACATAGAAAGGGATCTGGGAGAGGGAAGGAAAGAAAGAGGGGGGAATGAGCAAAGAATTTAAAAATGAAGACAAAACTTTTGTGAATAAGAAAAGAAAAATAGTGAGGAGGGTAGAGCAATGTGAGAAAAAAAGTCAAGACACATCCTGTTCAGGTACAAATTCCATGTGATGAATGTGATCATTATGCATGTCAAAAATGAACCAATATAGTTAATTAGAAAAAATGAAAATTCTGAAGAAATGAATCCAAAGATAAATAATGTAAATATTTTATGCTAATTTTAATACTGGTTTGAACTGATTATCCTTATAAATTAAATTACCACCACAGATACTAAATAAAACAACTAAAATAGATAAAGATAGGCTGAATTCTAGCATAACCTCTCCTTCTGCATGAATATTGATGCCCGGTATTTTAATTTCCCTGTCTCTTACTTGCTCCAAAGCAATAGGAGGAGAAGGAGGAGGAGGAGGAGGAGGAGGAGGGGGAGGAGGGGGAGGGGGGAGGAGGAGGAGGGGGAGAGACAAGGAGAGCGAGAGGGAGAGGGAGAGGGAGAAGAAGAAGAAGAAGAACAAGAAGAAGGAGGAGGAGGAAGAGAAGGAGGAAGAGGAGGAGGAGGAGAAAAAGAGAAGAGAAGAGGAGGAGGAGGAGGAGGAGTGGGGAGAAGGGGAAGGGGAAGGGGAAAGGGAAGGAAAAGGAGGAGAAGAAGGAGGAAGAGGATGCGAATGAGGAGGACAAGGGAGACAGGAGAAAGAAAGAAAGAAAGAAAGAAAGAAAGAAAGAAAGAAAGAAAGAAAGAAAGAAAGAAAGAAAGAAAGAAAGAAAGAGCATATTTGGTACACGGTCTCACTACACAGCTTGACTCATAATGATCCTCCTGTTTTCAGCCTTCCCAGCACTGAGATTATAGGCATGTGCCTCAATGTACCGTCTTTGTGGCAAGCTCAGCATGCCTGAGCGTGGGGCCAGCAAGGCACGTGGTGCCAGATAACCAACTTTGTGCTGGCCTAAGCAGGCACTTAGTCTGCCGAGTCGTTTTGCTGGACTCAAACCTCTTTACTTAAATGGCAATGACTTCTTCTTTCAAAGAGAAATATGAAATTCGAAGTTCTATATTCCAGGGCCACCCAAATAGCTGAGGGGCTTAGAGCACCTACAAGCAGGCACAAGCGTCTGGGATTCGATCCCTAGGCCTGCCGTGCCACCCTCTCTCCACCCAGGGATACGCTGAGATGGCAATTGAGACTGGGCATAGTGGTGCATGCCTGTAATCCCAGCTCTTGGGAGGCTGTAAACAGGTGGATCACTATGAGTCCCATCTAGTAGTGAGACCCTGAACACCCTGTAGATCCTTCCCTAAAATACAAAAACTTTGAAAAAAAAAAAAAAAAGTTCTACAGTCCAATCACTTCCCACTGTAGCTAAATCCTCTTTGCAATCCTCACTTATTGACTCCTGTACAAAACTACTTTGGAAAAAGCTTCTGAATATGATTTAAAGACCAGGTTCATTTGTAACACTTTTCACTCAAAGGAATGTAAATTTACTATTCATTGATAGTAAGAGATAGAACTCAGTTACAGAGATCGAGGTAATATAATTCCCCAGCTGTATTTTGGGTGAAGTTTTGTGTATGCTGAAAACTCACAACACAGGTAGTAGGGGAACTTACAGGAGGGAGCTAATGATGGATTTTTTTTTTTTTTTTTTTTTTTGTCTTCCTGGTTTCTGAGCATCCAACCTCTGGGGTGAGTCTGAAAGAGTTGGTTAAGTGCTCCTGAGATTCCATAGGCACGAGACAGTTTTCACTAAGCTTTGTAGCACATTGATAGTTCCTCTCATTTCTTTTCCTAGGGGATATTATTATATCTCATTGTTTGAAAGGAAAATTTTCAAATCTTAGAATGTTGGTATGAATTGTTTGAATCTAGAACTTTGGCTGCACATCTAATCAAAACTATGGTAATGTATCAGGTTTTTTTCGCTAAAATCATGATCCTCTGAATGCTGACATGAGGTATTGGGCTGTAAAGGAGAATTTGAAGCAAGTTATCTGTCCCACTTCTCCAGTATGCTTTCCTGTCTGTCCTCATTCAGTTTACTCTCTATCTCTCTGTGTCTGTCTGTCTGTCTGTCCATCTCTCTATCTCTCTTCCTCCCTCTCTCTCCCTCTTCCTCTCTTTCCTCCTCTCTTCCTCTTTTCCTCTCTTGTTATTTTCCTCTCTTCTATTTTCCCCTCCTCCTTTCTTCCATAATTACTAAATAGAAGTTTTCCGCTACAACCAATTTTATACTACTTTCAAAGTTTCAGCACTTCTGGCCTAGCTGCTCAGATTAATCGTGAGTCTTAGTTTTCAGGGTTAATGGACTTTCTTAGCCTAAAAAATTTTTGAATTTGTAGTGTAGACAATTCTAAAATCAATTGAGGACTGTTTTTCACATCTTTTAGATAGATTTTATCAGTCCATCTGGCATTATCAAGGGCTGTTGACTGGAGCCTTTTACAGCCGTTTAGACAAGAAATCATGTCTGCATCTTACATTCTGAACAACTATGATGAAGACAACATTATGCAATGTAGTAACTATTGTAAAAATAATAATAAATTAAAAAATAAATAAATAGAAAAAATAGATTTTATTTGGTTCTTTTTGAATATTCCTGTTTTAAGTCATATGTTTTAATTTTACATAATTACATTTTTGTCATTCTCTCCCTGTCTTAGTTGCTTTTTACTCGTTGCTGGGACAAATACCTGACACTCAAAATGAAAGAAAGAAAGGTTTATTTAGTTTACAGTTATTCGAGGTTTCAGTCCATATTCGGCTGCCCCAACGCTCAGTGGAACAGGGCAGAGAGCATCCAGTTCATGGCAGTGGAACAGCAACAAAATGGTGACAGAGACAACCAACCAATCAGGGCAGCAGAGCAACAGCTTTAGTCTGTCTCTCTGTCTCTCTTTAAATTACATCAGGCTCTCTGCCTTAGCCTATCCACCTCAGGCCACATCTATAATTCCCAGCAGTACTGAGACCCATAATTCCCTCAGTACTAAAACACATAATCCCAGGGATCATGAATCAAGTCTCAAACTCTAGAAGTCCCCACCTCATGACTGCATGAGTCTTTGGGAGGACAACTAGATATAAACCATAACATTCTGTCCCTGGACCCCCAAAGTGTCATGCACATCCCTTTGTGCAAAAGACATTTTAGTCCATCAGGAAGAGTTGCCAAAGTCCCAACAGTTTCAGTATTGCTGAAAAGTTCCAATCCCAAATCTCCAAGATCCAAGGCAAACTCTCAACTGTGATCCCCTGTACAATAGAAAAGTTAAACATATCCAACATTCAAAGGCATAAGATAAACATAACCATTCGAAAAGTTGCAAACAACAGGGTAATACAAAACACTGGGACCAACACATGTCCAAAATCCAGCAGGGTAAACATTAAATCCCATAGTTCCAACTGGAATATCCCAAACAGTTTGCACTGAGTTGTGAGCTCCAAAGGCCTTACATGGCTCTGCCCCTACAACATTCCTGGTGGTAGTTTCCATGGCTTCTCTCTTAGGCTGGCTTTGCTCCCTCTTTGCGTGATCCACATTCTTGGCTTTTCCACACTTCTGGGGTTTCCACTGAACATGCTTCCCACATACAGCTTTACACACTTCTGCCCTCTCAGAGGTACACTGCCTGACCTCCAAGGCCTTCTTCTGAAATCGAGGTAGAAGCATTCTTAACATAACAACTCTTGCATTCTGAATGCACCTAAAACCAATGTCATGTGGATTATGCCAAGGTCTAATGCCAGCTGGAGCAGTAGCCAGGCTTCCTTCTCTCTTGGTTGTAGGGGCGGAGTGTGTGGATTGATGAATGCTCTGACCTTGATTCTGAGGAACGAATTCTCCATGTCGGTGCCATTTTGGAACCTCGTTTAGCCACTGCTGCAACTCTGGTACTTGGGTCTCTGCTGCTTTCTTCTCAAGGCAAAGCTTTTCTCCTTTGCAATTCTGGGGCTGCAAAGGGTGGAGAGCTGCCACCTCTTGTGATACTCTCCAGCCATATTATTGATTCTCTGGTTCCTTCCCAGCAATAGAGACCCTCTCAGCTCCATCTTTGCAGTCCACAGCTTTCCTGGTGCTTCCTTTCTGGCCAAACACAATTTAAATAATCTTTTTTGGCTCTTTGCTCTTGATTTTCAACAACAATCTGGCTAAAAGCCACCAGTAACAACCATGCCACTGCCCCAATAGTTTGTTGCTTTGAAACATCTCTTGAAAGATTAATCAGTCCACCATGCTTAATGTCAGTCTTAGGCAAAGTCTCTGGGCATGAGCGAAATTCCAACAGACTTTCAGCCAACCCATAGCACAAATCATCTGGAGTTCAATGACCAGTGTTGTCCTTTTTCCCAGAAGAAACCTCCTCAGCCTGGTCTTTACAGGCAGGCCTTCTGCCAGTCTTCTGGTCTGAGTTCTGACCAGAATCTCCTCTACAGAACAGCCAAAGGTTTTCTATCTCTTCTCAAATAGATGACTTCTTCTAACATTTCCAATCTCTGCTCTTAAGCAATTCTTTATACCCAAGCTTCAAGCCAGTCTTCTGATCTTAGCTCAGACCAGAATCTCCTCTACAGAGGAGCTGAAGCTTTTCCAGTGCTTTGCTTGTAGCCAACATCTCTGAACCTTTCCTATCTCTCCTCATAAGCCATTCCCAAAAGCTTATAATCCACATTGTCAGGTATAGCCACAGAGACGACCCCACACCTGGTACCAAATTCTGTCTTAGTTACTTGTTACTCATTGCTGGGACAAATATCTGAAACTCAAAATGAAAGAAGGAAATGTTTATTTAGCTCACAGTTATTGGAGATTTCAGTCCATATTTGGCTGGCCCAAGGCTGAGTGGAACGAGGCAAAGAGCATCCAGTTCATGGCGGTGGAACAGCAACAAAATGGTGACAGAGGCAACCAACCAATCATGGCAGCAGAGCAACAGCCTTAGTCTGTCTGTTTGTCTCTCTTTAAATTACATCAGGCTCTCTGCCTAAGCCAATCCACATCAGGCCACACTTATCATTCCCAGGTGTAATGAGACTCATACTCCCATCAGTACTAAAATACATAATCCCAGGGATCATGAATCAAGTCTCAAACTCTAGAAGTCCCCGCCCCATGACTGTATGAGTCTTTGAGGGGGGACAACTAGACATAAACCATAACACTCCCCTATAGCATGGATCTATTAACATTATTGTTTTTAAATTTTAAACTTAATATTGTAAAGTTTGGTAAATCTTGCTTTATGTACCATTTATATGTTTCACCCATGAATCTCAGATAACCATATTTTCTTCTCTTCTTAAATAAATATTCAGTGAAACAATGTTTATTAAACACAAGCATAATACCTAAGAACAAGTAAATACTAAATAATGGCAGAGTAGGAAAGGTAACTTCATTTTCAGGTAGCTTTATTGAAGTTCTATGAAAAATAAAACTTGCAAAATCCAAAAATAAAATTTAAAGGTATTAAAATTTTGATGATGATAAGCTTATGATTTAAAGCGCATGAAGACTCTTCCATAATTTTCACATTTTAAGTTCTTTTTTACAAAGAACACTCAAGTTTTGCTTCCAAACATGTGAGGTTGTGTTGTAAAAACATATTAGGTATTTAACATAGTTCACAACTATTTGAGCCTATACAGCGTAATAAAATATACTCTTCATTTAGCACATAAGAATACAATTTTCATCAAAGTAACTACCAAATCTACCCACCTTCTTTATATCTATTTCCTAAGAACTTTCTATTTTTTTCTTCAACGTTCCCTCAGGTACTTATCAGTCCTCTTCCTCTTTCTTGCTTTGCTTTCAGTCCAGCTACTTCTAAAACTCATCCTTGTCAGTGGACTCTCCTCTCCTCTTCCCCTTCTGTCCAGCAATCAGAATGAGGACTCCTCTCCACGGTCCACAGCCGCTGTACTGTTTCACCTTGGACCTTATAATCAGGTGGAGCAGTCATGCCCAGGGTTCCTTGCTTGGGAAAGTGTTTAGATTTTCTCCAAATTCCTTCCTTCTAGTTAATGTTTCCAACAAAAGTCAAAATCTGTTCACTGTGTCATTCAAAATTCATCCTGACATTAATTCCAGGGAGTATTTCCCAGATTGTGATAATATTAAATGAAAATTTTTTCCTTCAACTTTATTTCCATGTACTTTGATACAAAGGCAAATAATCAGCCAGATAGCAGAATATCAGTGATAATGAGCAACAAAAAATTATTCTCCTATATTTGTATGTTTCATATAGATGTAGACTGAAAAATGATGGTACCCTGAGAATTCACATAGTTACCTGCAGAAGGGCTCCTTGTTTCCTGTGACAGCAGCAAAGTGTGCTTTGTGCCTTCGAAGCTTTCTTTCATGCTTCTCCATTCTCTGCTGTCTCTAATGATATTCAGAGGCAAGTGATTTCATCAACAAGAATTTACCTGAAGTTGAACATCCTAGCCATCACATTCTCTGTATATATTCCATGAACTCTTCCTAAAAGTAAATTGTGTGAAAAGTATAATTATTCGGTCTTATCATCTCATTTTTGACATTTGGTTAAATATGCTACAACTGGTTTATGAATTTTATGGGAGAATATTCACTGCTATAATGAGCTCAGTGGTTTAGACTTTCCTTTTCATCTCTCCTTTGATGCATCTTGGCCTTCATAATAAATGCAGAACTCTAATCATGGATTTATCTCATCCGCAAAATATCTTTTGGTATGAGAAACAACCTAGCAACTACTTCACGGATCTGCTTGGTCTTCACTCCATACACAATTGGATTCAAGAAAGGTGGTAACAATAGATAGAGGTTGGCTATAAAAATGTGAATATGATGAGGTATGGTTTGCCCTCCAGAGCGGTGTGTGAAGAAGTTGAAGAAGGCTGGCACGTAGGCGATGACAATAGCACATACGTGAGCTGTACAGGTGCTACAGGCTTTCTGACGAGCGTCTTCAGACGACAGATTCAGTACAGCACGGATAATCATGGTGTAAGACACAGCGATACAATACATATCAAAGCCTCCAATCAGCCCAGCGACTATGAGACCATATAGAGCATTGATCCTGACATTGCCACAGGATAACTTAGCCACAGACATATGATCACAGTAGGTGTGATGGAGGAGGTTTCCCTTGCAGAAAGTAAATGGCATCATGAGCAATGCACTTCGAATAAAAGTGGCCACCCCAGCTTTGGTAATTACAGTGTTGGTGAGAATGGTGGCATAGCGTAGAGGGTAGCAGATGGCCACATAGCGGTCCAGAGCCATGAGCATGAGCACTCCAGACTCCATGCCAGTCAGCATGTGGACGAAAAACATCTGCACAAGGCAGGCACTGAAATCAATCTTTTTGAGACTGAACCAAAAAATACATAGCATATTGGGGACAAATGAAGTACATCCAGAAACATCTGTAAGGGACAGCAGAGCTAGGAAGTAATACATGGGCCGGTGCAAGACCTTTTCATGGTTGATGATATAGATGAGGCCACAGTTGCCTATGACAGCAATGATGTACATGAAGCAAAATGGCAAGGAGATCCAGACATGTGCAGCCTCTAGCCCAGGGATTCCATTGAGGATAAAGTACTCTGGTGTTAGGCTGGAGCTGTTGGCCTCACGCATGTTGATTGTCTCAGTTGCTCTTCTCTTGGTGCTAGAAAAGACACCTGACACCAAAAATGAAGGAAGGAAAGTGGAGCTTTCACTCCATACTTCGCTGGCTCCAAGACAGAGTGGCCCATGGCAGACGGCAGCTGTTCATGGTGGCTGCAAAAATCAAGAGAGCAGCAGCAGCTCAGGCAGCTCGCTAGTTTCTCCCCCCTTCTTACACTGTCATGTAGAGTATCTGCCCCAGAACACTCACACCCATAATCCTGGCATTCAATGAAGAATCATTCACCAACTCCAGGATCCACCCTATGACTACACAAGACTTTGGGGGGACAACGAGTCAGAAACCGTAACAGTGATCAATTGGAAAACATGTTACTCTCTGCCCCAATAAAGGAATCCTGAGTAGGAAGAGAATAGTGAAACTACTTCTCTCCAGAGTCACAGCATTAACTTATACTTCATGTGCTATAAAAATATTAATTTAGAAGAAAAATTTATTTTTGTATTCAGGCTGTGTTCCTTGATCCTGAGTTCTCCTGTGCCCATTAAGAGTGAACATACAGGGAGGATAGTGTCAAAGGCAAGGCATGGCTTGGTTTCATAGCATAAATGCTGTTTAAATATTCTGTATCCTTGGTCTAGGCCAGGCACCAGTGCTTTACTTTTTGCCTTCAACATATTCTAAGTTATCAACTCTGTTGTAAACAGTATGCTAAAATATAAACAGATAAATGAAACAAACACACAAACGACATGATTCCTTGTAACTCTGCTCACAGTTTATCAGCTCCCAGGAAGTAACTTAGGTGTGGCCATTGTGTTGCTGTCCAATAAATTACCTGAGCATTTACTAACTTTGAAAATCTGTTATAAGATCTGCACATAAGTTTAAATCGGAAGTATCTGGGTCTTCCAAGTCAGAATAATCAGGCAAAAAAAAAAAAAAAAATGAGATGCAAGTTTCACATTGTTAAGCTATAATTTACTTACTCTCTCCCAATTCTTTTGAAGTCTCTGTAAGGATGAACATGACATGCATATATTTAAATTAGTCAAAAGCAATTTTAAAACACAACATTTTATTTATATCTATTTGTTTATATCTATTTTGGATTCAATCACTGTGCCTTTCTTCTTTTGGTGTATTATTTTTATTCCCCAAATATCTATCAACAATTTTATTCAGAAGTTGAAATCCTTTTCAGCATATTAACTTTATAAAATTAGTAACTTTGCCTAGTACTATTAATTTGTTTTGTGAAAATAAGGAGATTTCCATCTTTGTTCTTTAGTCTGAAAGTGGATCATTCTTAAATGTTTTCTGACTAAAATCATGAGGCTTGAGGTTTTGGTGACATTCAGAGAAAAAGATGGCTTATTGGATGAACATTAAAAGCAGTAGTCAGAGTAACATTTTTTGCATGAGTTCCCTGAGTCCCAGTATGGACAGCAGGGCATGTGTCATTACCTACAGTGGTTTCCATTACAGGAAAAACAGATCTCAACATAGCATTTGAATTTTAGTGAAAATTCCTCATTGACTAATACGTTCAAGACTTCCCTTAGTTTTTTGTTTGTTTGTTTTATGTATTGATGTCAGGTAACTATTTTCATAGAAATGGATATTTGATAGCAATTTCACAAATTATTTTATGTCATCTGCTACAGTCTTTTAATATCACCATATCACATTCTATTCCTAACCTTTATTATTTCTCTTTCTCTCCGTTGAATTTTAACATAGAGTTTGGATATCATTTTCTCTCTGTGTAAGCCATGATTGTTGGAATAACTTTTAAAAATCTCACACATGTAAATAAGCTGAAATAGTAAAGAAATAATGCAAAATTTTTGAGAAAATAGAAAGATATGAGAATGGATCATTTTAAATCCTGCCCAAATAATATTGAGTAAATACAGAAATTTTTAGTACAACCTGGAACTTGATGACCACAGCGTCTATTACTATCCTTAGTAATAAAAGACACAAAATGTTTGTAAGGTAAAAGCATATACATCCATACCTTATTTCTTTGTGCCTTACTCAAAGGAAAAATGAATAAAGTTTTATTGTCTTGTACAAATCCATGTAAGATGCTTTTAAATCTTGATATGCGTCCCCCCCCCTTATAACTCCAGCTTGGCCTGCCTATGCCTGCCTACTGGAGATGCCTCAAACTTAACAGCCTTAAGAGCTTCAGAACGCTTCCACCTGCCGCTTCACAGCCTGCTGTATGCTCTCTGTCAGGATCACAGCACACACTTTCAACAGTTGCACATCTTTGAACTTCAGCCATTGTGCTCATACCACATTTCCACCATCCAACCCAAAATCATAACTTCTGCACCCTCATCCATGTTGACTTAATATGTACCTTTTTCATATTGCACAGTCAGTAATATTTTCTGTGGACACTGGCTAGATTTTAGAATCTCTATGCACAGAAATTTGCTCTACTTTATTAATTGCCATAGCTCAGTGCAGAAAATAATATGTAATAAGCTAGCTGTTAAATAAATTCCAAATCTTCCTTTTTGGGTTCATCTTGTTTTAGTGCATAAAAGGCACTAATGTCTGAGCTGACATTGAAAGATAACAATGCACCTGGAAAAGACAAACTATGATTTCCAGATGTCTTTATCCTGAGAGATTATTTTAAAACAAATGAAATTCAGAGTATTAAGCACTGAGAAATATATGAACTAGATGTGCATAATTGCCCTTCTGTTGATTTGCTTGTTCCCAGAGGCAAACATAACAAACAACAAATGATACAGGACAATGGATTGGGGTGAAGCAACGCATTGCTTGTTCATGCATGTAAAATGTGATAAAATAAAAAAGTGATCATCATTGGAAGTGATACAGCAAAAGGTACAGGAGAGATGCCATGATTTATTTTATCAAGAAATATGGATGTGATGACTAGAATTCCTTTTCCACTAATAGATGCCTTTAATCTGAAATTCATTTTCATTAGTAGATGTCATTAGCAATATCATTAGTAGGTGTCATACCACTTCTTAAGGAAGGCTCTCCATCCAGCAAGCACAGGAAGTTTTCTAACGCAGAATAGAACGATGAGACACAGGCCTGCCTGCATCATTATCTCTTAGGTTGTTGTCATGTCAGCACCAGCGTCTTCTTTCTCTACTGTCTGACCTGCTTGTGACTTCTCACCATCTTTGTCCCGCTGCAAGGAAATTTGCACATCCCTTTACATCCATAAATCTAAAGAGACAGATAATTCACTGCCTTCCAATTTAGACACCCTCTCACACAAATTCTTTCTAGTTTTAAGAATTTTTGAGCACTTTATATATTTCCTAAACCCCTGAAAATCAGCTTGTTACTGAATCTTATTACACAGTCACCCATCACTGATAATACCCAGAAGACGTTGTGATATCCTGGCTGAGAACCCTAAGTAACAAACTTAGCATTTCCTCTGGGGATTTTTAAAACCAAATGACAACATTTCTGTGGAGCTCCACAAGTAAAGATCCCGTGAGCGTCAAATAGAGAGGAAGTAAACTTAGCTTTCTGGAAAATAGGTCTGTACTTGGAATACATTTACATGTAAGTTAAACAAACTCAGATTTTTACAGCTTTCCCCTGGCAAGTCCTGCAAATGGTCTCTGCCACCTACTGCACTGTAAACATCAAATTACGTCCAATTCCCAGGGCTCCTTAGCTCCATTTTCATACCTTTGTCATAGTTTTATTGCTATGGCACATACGTGTTTTAAAGCTGTCTCAAAAATACAGCAAATAAATTCAGGATCTTCTATGCTAGAGCCTCATCGCATTGTACTTTCTGCAACAGGTCAGTTTACACGAACACTGAACAGGTCACATGCACTGTTTCTCTGCCTTGACCTCGACCTTGGCAGAAATGCACCGTTCGGTGCATTTGTGATTTGGCACAGTAAATCTTGGTCATCCTTAAAGAAATATGGGACTCTGAGCATAAATTTTCCCAAAAGTAAACACATTTCTGCCTAGGAAACAAAGAACAGCATGACCGCAGTTCTATATTGTCCGTTGTATTTGTAGAAGTGAGTTCCAGTTACAGGAGAGAGAGAACAGTAAGGAGAAATCTAACTTTGTGGTGCATCTTTGTTCCAGGTTAGATAGCCACAATGGGCAGAAACACAGAAAATGTAGGTTTGTTTTTTTTTTCCTTTGACAGGGAACTAACCCATTTTCTGACACACATCGCGGCTGCACGCACACACACACACACACACACACACACACACACACGCATGCACACACACACATACACCCATACACACGCATGCACGCACACACACACACCACGGTGATTGCTATCTCAGAGAGCTGAATCCAAAAGCAAGAGAATTCAACTTTTCCAGTGCTATGTAGTTATGTAGCTCCATTTTTTGAATGAAAAAATAGATAACAGTCTTATATATAAACTCTCTTCTTAAAATTTGTTGAATTACAGTATTAGTAGAGTTTGATAAACTAGTGCTTAAATTGTAAGCTTGCAATATAAGGCAATGATATTCCTTATCTGGGATTTAGTATAAAATTTCTCAAACTCAAACTGTTTGAAGGCTGAACAGATAGCTCAGTGGACTAAAGCATCTGCTTAGGCATCTCAGGGATCTGGGTTTGACTTCCAGCATGCTGTACTGGCCCAGCCCTGGGTTGTGCTGAGATGGCAATTGAGACTGGCCATGGTGGCACACGTCTGTAATCCCAGTGCTTAGGAGGCTGAAAATAGAGGAGTCACTATCAGTCCAATCTGTGTAGCAAAAGCTGCAGACCCTGTACTAAAATACAAAAAAGAAAACTCTTTGAATAATTATATACTTGCTTAAATTATGAGTGAAATAAACCAACTTGCATATGTAAACACTGTGCTGTCTTCCTAGTGTAGGAAGCTGAAATAGTAGGTAAGCTCTTAAAGGTAAATAGATATTGTAAGTGGGAAATTAATTTCTCAGAAAGAAAGAATAACTGAGATGGGGAGAGGGAAAAAGAAAGAAGTGTAATAAATAAATATATATTTATTTATATATTTATATATAAGGTAACCAAGACAATAGTACTATTAATTTATATAAAACATTTATTTAGACCTCAAAAAGTTATATAATGTAAATATTTTATATGTATGTAATGGGTAACACATGTCAACTTGAAAAGTTTAGAAATTTTATGAGGAACAGTGCTTATCTTGTGTGATAAATTTTCGATGCCTATATCTTATAATCTCAGCAACTATTTTGAAGGTACCAATATGTAATATGATAATTTTGAAATTTCCTATCATCTTGTTTTGAAATCATGTATCATTCTTAATGTTTTTTTGCTCTTTTTAAAACAAAAAACAAGAAAGACAAGCAAAACTTCTAAATATTAGCACATATACTGCGTACTGACAATGTATAGGTGAAAGGTTAAAACAAAATCAGTTACACATGTAGAATTTATAAGCTGTGCCATGGCTTAGGGAATATGACAATTTGGGCCCCACTGCTAGTAAAACCTTTATTTTTTATTTTTTGTTTGTTTTGCTTTTTGAGACAGGGTCTCACTGTGCAGTTCAGGCTGGCTTTGAGCTCACTTTTGTAGCCCAGGCTGGTCTCGAACTCACAACAATCCTCCTGCCTCAGCCTCCCAAGTGCTGGGATTACAGGCGTGCACCACCACGCCCGGCTTTTATGTATTTATAATGGTGAGAGATAGATGAGTTTCATTTAATAGGAGAGGAGTAGAAAGCTGTGTGTTGCTCCTCAGTACATAAATTGCAGAATTTTCAATGCTAAGTAAATGAGAGACAACAGATGTGAGAGAGTTCAGACATTTACGATAGCATTTCTATTTTAAAATTTTTTACAATAATTAATACATTGCATAGTGTTGTGTTATTCATAGTTGCTCAGAGTACAAGATGCAGACATGATTTCTTACCTAAATATCAGGGCTTTCTTTTCATTACACAAAGAGAAATTAGCTACATGTATAGTCTAATATTTCATAACAATGGTGGATTATCAGCTCATGTGGGATTATCAAAAGTTGTTGCCTTTAGCCTTTCACAACTCAGCATATTAATATCACTTTCCTTTTTATGCCTCATGGTTTGACTTTTCTGCTGGATGGTTTTTTTTTTTTTTTTTTTTTTTTTTTTTTTTTTTTTTTTTTTTTTTTTTTTTTTTTTTTTTTTTTTTTTTTTTTTTTTTTTTTTTTTTTTTTTTTTTTTTCTGGCATAATTTCTTTTACTTAGCAGTAACTGAAATTGAGTTAGAAACGGTACACATCTAAAAGACCATGGGGGCCCGGCAGGATGGCTCAGTGGTCTAAAGTGCCTGCTTAGGCAGCTGCAGGGACTGTGGTTCGATCCCCGGGACCACATGCAGCGCCAGCCCTGCCCTCAGGGCAGGCTGAGCCGGCCATAAAAATAAATAAACAAACAAACATAAGCTCTGAAACAAGAATAAAATAAAATAAAATAAAATAAAATAAAATAAAATAAAAGACCAGAAAGACAGGCATTGCAAGAATATTTTTGCTGTTACACATTGCTATCCTGTGTCAAAAAAAAATTTTTAGAGGCTCCTAGGACCATTATCTATTCTAATTCGTCCTGTGTATATAAGAGCATGGCTTTGCCCCTGCCATGATTCCTATCTTATCTGCTTGCAGTCACTTCAGTGTTTAACCCTAAGACCTTGATTTCCATTCAGCTGTGCTATGCCTTTCCATTTTCATTTCTTCTTTTGAGTTGTTACACTAGGGAGACTACATGATATTTACACATGTATGTGGTTTATTTCACTTAGGAGTATATGTTCAAGATACATACATTTATATATGAAGTCTTCTAGCTTCTCATTCTTTATAGCTGAGTAATATTCTATTGTATAAAAATACCACATCTTTTTCAACCATTTTTCAGATGGAGGGCATTTTGGTTGTTTCCAAGATTTGGCTATTACAAATTATGCTGCTATAAACATAGGTGCACAGATATCACTATGATATGATGTTTTCAGTTCTTCTGGGGAAATTCCCAGTAGGGGGATAGCTGGATTGAATGGGATTTCCAGCTCTAGTTTTTTAAGGAGTCTCCACACACTGTTTTCCATAATTTGCTGAATGGTTAAGAACAAGATAAAGCAAGCACTATATTACAAAAAATGTAACTTTTGTATCTGACAAGTTCAGTCAGTTCTCTTCAAGATTTACCCTGAAACCATGTACTATGGTTTTCTAGAACTTTTGTCAGTGTCAGCCATCAGAGTTATGACCATTGCTTGACCCATTTGCTTTCTGTGAAAGCTTGTAAGAAAGTTTTCTATTTAGGTAACTCTCCTTTGGCTCACTGTACATCATTGATCACTTTCGTCTGTAACCTCATAATCCCCTTGATCAGGAAATTTGGGAGTTATAGGCTGTTATAGTACAGGTTCTTTTCTGTTCTGTGTCCTCACTGACCTGGAAGGACTAGAGCCCACATATTGGCTATTCTTGTGTTCCTTGTTTTTCTCTAATTATTTGGTCTGCCAACTTAAGTTGTTAACCCTCCAGAACAGAAGCTTAATGATATTATTCCCTATGACATAGGCACTTCAGCTTAACATCACTATCTTTCTGAATATAAAATGCCTTAGACATAATATGTAACAGGTATTTTCCACCAATTTTTGTTAGTCTAAACTTTAAGTCCCTGTAGAATGTGAAAAAACATTGTAGATTATCACATAGAGATTTAGAATCTTAACCATTTACAGAATGTAGTGGTACACTTCTTTCTATTTCTTCTATATTTATTTATTTATTCATTCATTCATTTTAAAGAGAAATGATAAAATAGCAATGAAACAGTTTCAAAACTAGTAGGATGGTCACAAAAATTAACATTATGCATATTGTTGTCTTCATAGTAGTTATTCAGAGGACAAGGTGCAGACCTAATCCTGTCTAAACAATATTAGTACAAATTTCTATTCTTAATGAACTAAGACAAAGTAGCTGTACATCTATCTTAACTCTCTTGTATATATATATATATATATATATATATATATATATATATATATGTGTGTGTGTGTGTGTGTGTGTGTGTGTGTGTGTATTTAATTTTTAGAATATCTCATTCTAGGAGAAAATATTATACCATGTCTTATAAGTAAATTGTAAGCCACTTACAAGTAAATTGTAAGAGATACAGTATGAACCATGAAACATAAGGTATAATTAAACAATATTGAGAAAATTAATTAAGTAATTAATTAAATTAAATTATATACCTAAAAACAATATTTCCAAATTCAAATCAAATTTAAGTACAACGTAGAGGCCAGAATGTTACGTAACGTACATACGAATCTGTAATCAATTCTAGTACTCCCATAGTTTTGAATGGATGAATATATACAAAGATATCAACTAGGTAAAAGTTTTCATGGTAGTAAAGAATTACTAAGAATAAAATGTAACATCAGTACTGGAATGGAAAATATATGATCAGAATTTCTAACAGTTTGAGGATAGGATAACGCACAAAGCTCTAATATGTCGTGGACACAGACAAGGTCAATGATGCTTACTGGGGGGCCAGGTGTCAGGTGTAGGACTGCCATTTTCTTGATATCTACCCAGTAGACGCAGACAGAATCATGACCCATAGGGTGCAGGAGAAGTCCATTTGTAGGATATGCTCATGGAAAGATTTTGCTGTTGTATACAAAAGAATAGTTGAAAGACTGCTTTTGTATACCTCTTTTTCTCCTGTGTTTAATTATTTGACCTATTTTGTGGGTTCTTTCCATTCTCCTTCACGGAGTTGTGGCCATTTTGGTTTTATTTGTTTTTTTTCTGACAAATGATTTCTTGATTCAATCTTTCGTTTGTTGAATATTTAGAATTCATTATGAAGAGATAATGTGTTTATTTTTTATTATTATTTTATTTTATCACTTTTAATAAGAAATAACAATGTATAACAATGTGACAGTTTCAAAAAATATTTGTAACAATGCATATTGTTGCCCTTCTATTAGTTATACAGAACACAGAGTGTAGATGTTACGATTTTTCAAATCATTATTCATACAACAAAATTTCTTTTCATTCAACTAAGAGAAAGTAGTTATACACATAATCCAATGTTCAATGATCACAGTGAGTTACTGGTAAAACTAGCAATGTTGGAAGCTGTTGATTTAATCCTGTAACAGCTCAGAATTCTAATCTAGCTTTACATTTCATGTCTTGTGGTTAAACTTTTCTGCTGGGCGGTTAAGGGAAATTTTAAGCAAGACCTGTATAGCAAAATATGTAACTTGCCTATCTCTGAAGGTCAGTCAAATCCCTTCAGGATTTACTTTGGAGTCATGTACAGTGTTTTGTAGAACTATTGTCAGTGTTAGCATCTGGATGAGTCACGGCCATTGCTTGACCAGTTTGCTCTCTGTAAAAGCCTGAAAGAATGTTTTCTCTCTAAGTTTCTCTCCTTTGGCACACTACATATCTTCAGTTCCTTTCCTCTGTAGCCCCATAATCTCCTTGAACAGAAAATTTGGGAAACCACTGACTTATAGGATGTTATAGCACAGGTTGTCGTATGTCCTGAGTCCTCTCTGACCTTGAAGTGCTAGGTCCAAAATACTCAGAAAGACAGTGATGGCACGCTCAAGTTCTGGTCATTTTGATCTCTCTCTAGAATATGTTTTAGTAAACTGTGCAGAGTTGGTGTTGTCATCATGTAATTCTTTGGTTTTTCTTTGTCCTGGCAGCATTTCACTTCTCCAATGAAATTGAAGGAGAGCTTTACAGGATATTGCACTCTGGGTTGGAATTAGTTTTCTTGCAAGACTTGACATACTTTGCTCCATGCTCTTCTTGACTTAATGATCTGTAAAGAGAAATCTGCTGTTATTCTAATGCGTTTTCCTTGAAATGTGATCTGTTTCTTTTCTCTAGCAGCTTTTAGCATAATGTTCCTGTGCTGAATTTCTGGGATCTTGATTATTATAGGTCTGAGTGAAGTTTTCATTGGGTTGATGTTATTTGGAGTTTTCTATGTTTCAGTTACTGAATGTCAAATTGGAAAGCTTGGCATTTTATACAATAATTTTATTATACAAACTCAAAAGCCCAAAAAATGAACTAAGGAACATCAGACAATTTGTAGTACTTCACAATTGTCACATATTGAGAAAAATATATGACAGTTACCTATTCTTTCCTCTTAGTATCTTTGAACACTAATCTCTTAACTGTGATATATTTATGTAACAGATGCAAAGAGAAAAATTAGGGAAACCAAGGATACGTGTAAGTTAAGAATAGGCAATGTATTCCACATATAGTATATTTGGCATTCTGAAGAGATTATTTCCTTAATAAATAGTAATATTTATCTTGTTTACATTATGGATGTACTGTAATCCCAGCACTTGGGAGGCTGAGGCAGGAGGATTGGTGCGAGTTCGAGACCAGCCTGGGCTACAAAAGTGAGCGCAGGACCAGACTCAACTGCATAGCGAGACCCTGTCTCAAAAAGACAAAAAAAAAAAAAAAAAAAAAAACAAAAAAAAAAAAAAAAACATTATGGATGTAATCTAAATACTAACACTGGCTGTTTGTTATATAATAAGTTTAGATCTCATATTCAAATCTCTCATTTAAAAACTCAAGTCGATATCAAATCAATGATGTAGCATTAAACACAGATTAAATTCAACTTTTGAAAGACAACTTTACAGCATGTGAGTGACAATTAACGGAGCCTGCCAGAAATTAATTCGATCCAGCAACCAGAACTGGCATGTGAGTGGGACTTCATCCATCAGACAGGCCCAGTATGGAAAACTCCCACAGAACTCCCTGCAAAGAGGCTAGAGAAAAGACCCATCCAGATGGTCCAGGAGCAGAACATCTTGCCAGATTAGCATAGAAAGTTCATGTCCAAGGGCTGCAGCAGGAAGAAGTGGAGCTTAGGAGCCAGATCCAAGCCACACCCACCTGGACAAGTTTGAACTTGGTAGATCCAAATGTGGCGCTAAAGTAAGTACTCTAACAAAGCTCTACACCAATGGTAAGAAGGCAGGGCTATACAAAATAACAAAGAAAAGGAGCAAAATGCACTCTGAGGCACGCAGCCCATCCAGAACAAATGCAGGCACTATAGCATAGATGAAATTGGACATCAGTACCTCAAATCTCTGAAATCATAGTATCTGAGGAAAAGAAACAACTACAGAAAGGTATAGAGAAAATCAGACCAGAAATAATTTCTGAAGTAAAAAAGAAATGATAAATATAATAAAGGAGGACTCAGGACATAAGAGAACCTGTGCTATAATATCCTATAACTCAGTGGTTTCCCAAATTTTCTGTTCAAGGAGATTATGGGACTACAGAGGAAAGGGACTGAAGATATATAGTGTGCCAAAGGGGAGTGACTTAGAGAGAAAACGTTCTTTCAGGATTTCACAGAGAGCAAACTGATCAAGTAATGGCCATGACTCAACTGGATGGTTCACACTGACAACAGTTCTACAAAGCACCATACATTGTTCCAAAGTAAATCCTGAAGGAAACTGACAGACCTTGGGAATACAAAAGTTACATGTTTTGCTATACAGGTCATGCTTAAACTTGCCCTCAGACACCTAGCAGAAAAGTTTAACTACAAGGCATAAAAAGTAAAGCTAGATTAGAATGCTGAGCTATAACAGGCTTAAATCAACAGCTTCCAACATTGCCAGTTTTACCGGTAACCTACTGTGATTATTAAAGACTGGATTATGTATACAACTACTTTCTCTTAGTTTAATGAGAATAAACTTTGTTGTACAAATAATGATTTGAAAAATCATAACATCTACACTCTGTGTTCTGTGTAACTAATAGGACAACAACATGCATTGCATCAAATATTGAAATGTATTCCTAATGTATTTTGAAACTGTCACATTTTTATACATTGTTATTTCTTATTAAAAGTAATAAAATAAAATAAAATAAACACTAAGTGCTTCTAAAGAAGACACTGATGGAAAAATAGAATAGAATTGAAAAATGATGGAATCCTTAAATGAGCAATATAGGAAAGTAGTAGGATTCAGGAAGCAACTTCAAAATGCTATACAGGAAATAAAAACCTCAATCACAAGCAGGGAAAACCGATTCATTGAAAATGAAAATAGACTTACAGATATTAAAGACAACATTGCAAATAGTGAAAAGGTATGAAAAGATCCCTTAAAAACAACTAGGATGCAGGAATAAATAATTCAACATCTATAAGATGATGCAAAGATGTGAACAATATGAGATTAATAGGCATCAATGAGAAAGAAGGACTCAATTTGACCATAATGACATAAAAAGAACATGGGCAGAAGTAATAGCAGAAAACTTCCCAAATACGGGGAAACAATTGACATTCATATAACTGAAGCATATAGAACTCCAAACAACATCAACCCAATTAAAAGCACACAATCATATAATAAATCAAGATCCCAGAAATTGAGCACAGAAACGGTATACTAAAAGCCCATAGAGAAAACAAACAGGTCACATTTCAAGGAAAGACCATCAGAACAACAGCATATTTCTTTTTATAAACCATTAAGTCAGAAAGAGTGTAGAGCAAAGGACTATAAGTCTTGCAAGAAAGCAAATTCCAACCCAGACTGATATAGCCTGCAAAACTCTCTTTCAGCTATAGTGAAGGAGTGAAATAGTTTAAGGACAAAGAACAGCTGAAGAATTTCATAAAGACAGAGCCAATCCCACACAGTTTACTAAAAGATAGTCTAGAAAGGGATCAAAATGACCACAATTCCATGAAGGAGTATGGAAAGAAACCACCAAATAGGGCAAGAAACTAAATACAGGAGATAAAGAGGTATACCACAGGAGTCTTTCAACTATTCTTTTGTATATAAGAGCAAAATATTTCCATGAGCATATTCTACAAATGGACTTCTGTTCCTTATGGGTCATGATTCTGTCTGGTTCTACAGGTGGATATCAAGGAAAAATCAGCAGCTCAGTCCCACAAATGACACGTGGCCACCAGGAAGAATCACAGACACTGTTGATGTACATAACATACTAGAACTCTGTGTGATATCCCATCCCAAACCTTAAAAGTTCTGTTCGTATATTTTCCATTCCAGTATTTATGTTATGCTTTACTCTGAGTAATTCTTTAACCCATGGAAACTTTTTCTCAGTTCATGTTTTTGTGTATATTAACCTATTTAAATACTATGTGAATATGCTGAATTGATTACAGATTCATGCATATGATACACAACATTCTGGTCTCTAAGTTGGACTCATGATTTGACTTTCTGTCAGGACTCATTCTGTATCTTTGACTTCCAATCTACTTAGAAGACATGGTATAATGTTTGTTCCCAGTAGTAGAAACTTAAAAGAAGAAGAAGAGGAAGAAGAAGAAGAAGAAGAAGAAGAAGAAGAAGAAGAAGAAGAAGAAGAAGAAGAAGAAGAAGAAGAAGAAGAAGAAGAAGAAGAAGAGGAAGAAGAAGAAGAAATATATATATATTATATATATATATATATATATATATATATATGCAAGAGAGTTAGGATACATATACATATACAGCAACTTTCTCTTAGTTGATTGAGAATAAAAGTTTGTGCTAATATTGTTTAGACAGCATATCAGGTCTGCATTTTGTCCTCTGAATAACTACTATGAAGACAACAATACATTGTGCTAATTATTGTAACTCTCCTAACAATGTGTTTTGAAACTGTTTCATTATTATTTTATCTTTTTCACATTAAATGAAAAAAAATGGAGCCGGATGTGGTGGCACATGCCTGTAATCCCAGCACTCGGGAGGCTGAGGCAGGAGGATCGGTGCGAGTTCGAGACCAGCCTGGGCTACAAAAGTGAGCTCAGGACCAGCCTCAACTGCATAGCCAGACTCTGTCTCAAAAAGACAATATATATATATATATATATATATATATATATATATATATATATATATATATCTGTTACAAAAAGAAAGAAAATTTTAAATTGTTTTCAGTGCTGAGTTTACATTTCTCCCAAGAAAACAATCTTAAGTTGTAAGGAAATCCATATCTCATTCAGTTACAATAAGCACAAATACTGCCACCTGTGAAGTGTAACTTTGATTGTATCTATGTCTTTATTCCAAACACAAAAACGGTAATTTATTTTTCCCTTTGAATATCTTATATTTATAAGCCATGGTCTTTCCTGGTGATTTAGTAGAATCATCCAAGATGCTTTTTCTATGTTGAGTTCATGGGAATCCTACCTCTGGAAAGGAAGAAAGTGAATTAGATTTTCCTTTTGAAGAACAAATGAGAACAGATCTAAAATGAACAGTAATTCTTTTCTAAATATTTCTGTTAGTCATGGTCTGATCAGCCTGATTTCCACCATCTCCACTGACCTCTTTGTTGGGTGGGAAAGTACATATATTAATAATCATCAAGACAAATTACACTGAATTATGGTAAGAGAATTTGTGAAATAAACTTCTTTTTTCAGGTAAAAACAATCTTCACACAATTAACTCAAACTGTGTGATTGAAATAAAATTTGTTTTTCTGAGAATTTTGACAAGCTAGTGTATAGACACAGGCTCTGTGAAACTTAATAGAGTCACTCTTGAATACATCTATAACCAACAACAGAAAACCCTGACAGTACTTCATCTGCCTTTTTAATGCACCTCCATACCTACTTCTGGATGTCAAAACAGTGAATAAAAGGCAGTCAGGTGTTTGTCAAAAATCTTCAGGGTGTTTGTCAAAAATCATCAGACTTCTATAAATATATAAACCTGCATGAGCCCTTACCTTTGAATCCCTGCATATCTGTAGAATGGGACAAATCTTGAAAGGAAAAATCCCAAAGGAATATTTCAGAGCCTTTGGGACACAAATGGTGGTGTGAGAATAATTACAACATTCATGGGAGGAAAAGAAATTTTGCACACCGTCTGTTTTCTTTCCCTGTTTGTTTAGTAAGTGAATTTCATATGTGTGTATCTACACACATATACACGCCTATCCATGCAGAGATGGGAGAAATTGATAATGAACACAGTAATTGGCATGAATACTCATGATCTTAGTGTTATTTCTGAATTGCTATATTTTGCTTAGGGTCTTGAGCCCACTAAAACACAGAATATTTTAAGCACTCACACACATTCATATGTTGCTCACAAGTTCATGTGTTTTCATGCATTCCTCTGAATGGCATCATTCAACATTTAGTATTTTCTCCAGCCATGCTAGTATTATGACAAGTGCATTTGGGAACATGGATACTGCTTTTCAAGATATATATTTGCAAATGAAGTTGATAAGTTTCATCTTAGAAATTGACCAATTTTAAGTGTGCTATAAAGAATAAAGTTAAGAACAAATAATTTGTACTGGGATTCAAACTCATGACCTAGTTCCCAGGCAGACATTTGTGCCACTGAGCTTTGTCCCTGGCCCAGGATAACTTAATTTTAAAAAATATTCATAAAAGAATTTCTACTATGATCATTTTTAACCATTTTTTAAATTTTATTATTTTTACTAACAAGTAATGAGACAGTTTCAGAACACATTAGCAAGGCAGCCAGAATAATTAACAAATGCATATTGTTGTCTTCACAGTAGTTCTTCAGAGTACAAGATACATACATGATAACTTTTCTAACAATATTAGTACAAATATTTCTTCTCATTGAACAAAGAGAAAGTACTTGTTTGTATAGTTCAATATTCCTTAATAGCACCAACAGAACTGGCAAAGTCAGATGCTATTGACTTGAGTCTTTTACAGCTCAGCATGTTAATCTAGCTTTAGTTTTATACCTTGTGGTGGTTAACTTTTCTGCTGAATGGTTAAAACCAAGTTGAAGCAAGACATATAATAAAAAATGTAACTCTTGTATCTGACAAAGTCAGTGAAATCCAACTATGCACAGTGTTTTGCAGAACTTTCGTCATTGTCAGCCATTTGTATGAGACATGGCTGGGTGGCTGTGTGGATCAGGAAGTCACTCCCATAGTGGAGCTGGAGGCTGGGAGGCCTGTCGACAGACTGGGCCACATGGAAGATGCAGTAGCCTTCACAGGGCTCAATGGAGCTTGAAGCAGGGAAGGTTGGTTGGTGGGATGGTCGCGTGGAAGAGGAAGTCACTTCCGCATGGCTTGGCAGAACTGGAGGCTGGGGAGGTTGGCTGGTTGGAGGAGTTGAGCCGCATGGAAGACGAAGTTGCTCCCACGTGGATCGGCATGGATGGCACAGCTGGAGGCAGGGAAGGTCGGCCGGTCAGTGGGTCAGGCCTCTTGGCATAGGAAGTCGCTCTCACATGGTTCGGTGGAACTGGAGGCTGGGGATATCAGTCAGTTGGACCGGCCTTGTGGAACAGGAAATCGCTCCTGTGTGGCTAGATGGAGCTAACTCACAAGTCTTTTGAATTTACGATCCCAAAGAAATTGTTTGAGGCAAAAAAAAAAAAAAAAAAAAAAAAAAAAAAAAAAAAAAAAAAAAAAAAAAAGAAAGAAAGAAAGAAAAAACAACCAAAACAAAATAAACCTAAAAGAGGTCCATAAAGACTTTTAAATAATTTTGAACAGAGTGCAATAAAGATAGAAATTTTAAAGTCACAATCTTTAGTTTGCTAAGCAACTATAAATTAGATACTTTTGACATATCAATTACATATGAACTTGCCAAATCAAGTTGTTATAGATTACCCTCAAGACAAAGTTTATCTTTTTTTCTAGTACTGGGTATTAATTAATCCCAGAGTCTCATACATGCTAAGCAAATCGTCTCCCACTGAATTATGTAACAACACTTACACTCTCTTGACATAATAGACACAGACTGCTAGTATTTTATTTTCAACAGCTCATAAAATCTGACATGTAATATGATCTGTGATATATGGTCCAATATATTTACCGTAGTTTTTTTTTAATAGGAAAGAAAATGGTGTAAGAGAGAAATATTTAGGTAAATTATATACATCTACTGGATGGACTTCTATGCAGCCTAAAACAATCTCCTCCTGGAAAAATATTTAATGTTATTTATGTAATAAATTACATCTTTTCTACTTAAAACATTTATCTGGATATATGCATTATTAGCAATTTAAAACACATACTACTTCAGTAGAAGGATAAATAACTTTTAAAACATCATTTTAAGATAAAAATTAATACGGATAAATAGGTACAACTAGAGACTTCGTTGGTAAGTGAAATGAGTCAGACCTACATGTACAACCATCATATTATCTTGCTAGTGTGAGAATCTGGGAAAATAAAATCTGAAAGGCACAACAGATATTATCAAGGAGGAAGAATCTGCTCACTGAGAAGGAAAAACTGGGGTGAGGGAAAGGACAAAAGAAAGAAGGGAAAAAGATACTTTCATGTACATATGCAGAATAATATGGATAATTTTACTGCTGATTTCTGCTAGTCTGTTGAAAGGAGCAAATAATGCTTGCATTTTTTGTTTTTTTCTTCTTTTTGATGTTTTATAACCTTTTTAAAAACTAATTTTGCATGTTTATATATCATAACCTCAACAACTCATCTGAAGATAACATTAGGCAGTACAATAACCACTATCGAATGCTTATTACTTTGTTTAATGAAGCTTTGTACCATTTCTAATTTTTATTTAAAAAATAAAACATGAAAATTTTATAAATGTCTATATTAATAAATCATTCACATTATTTAAGTATATCAAGTGTGGTTCCCCACCCCTAAGGACATTTGCAAAGCTTTATAGAAGAGGAACCTCAGTCTGGTATAATGAAGTCCCTGGCTTCTATTAAAATACCTCATTTCTAATGCTGACACACACACACACATCCATACATATACACATATACATAGATACTGCCTGCAAGCACACCGTATTTAGACGTTCATCAGTCATCCCTAGGCACACTGGAGATTACCTTAGTGCCAGCTATATTTGTCTGATGCTTGCAAATGTTCCCTAGGGATACTTGGGATATATAACGTTCATTTCTGTTCTAGTGCCAGACAGCAGTCTTCAGTTCAAAATTTGTAATGCTTGGACCACCTCATTTTTTGGAACTCAAATCAGGTATACTTTGCCTCCTTGTTTTGTCTTCCAGAATTAAAATATTTGAATAGAGTGCTTTAGATAGTCGTGGTTGCAGAAACTCATTTTAAACAAAAAAGAAGAAAAAAATATTTAACATGGACAATAACTGTTTTTACTTCAGAAAGGACAGTTTTGTTCCACTATATTCAAGTTAAAACCTGATAAAAGAAGATGGTACAGATGCTGGTAGAAGCATTAATTGTCCATCTTTTGCACTATAATTCAGCTTAAATTGCTTTGGGAATAGATATCAGGGATATCCCACTGCCTTCTCATAGAAAAGGGCAAAATATATGGACAATAATTATAAATCTCAGTTGCTGTCTATCTGGCTTCCCATTCTCCTTAGGAATTTATGAGTTTCACTGAGTTGTTAGGAAACGTGTGTCACATGGAGTGACATTTTTCCTATATATTTTATCATATATATATATATATATATATATATATATATATGTGCATGTGTGTATAATATATATATATATGACTATAACCTTAGCTTCTCAGGACTGTAAAAGGACAGTGAGCAAGGACAATCTCATGTTGAAAATCAGTCTGGGTAATAGAGCTAGCTTTGGGTTTTTTTTTTTTTTTTTTTTTTTGGTCACAATAGGATCAAAGTCAAGGCCTCGTACTAAGTCCAACCTCAGTCCCATCCCCCCATTACCAACCCTTTTAAATTTTTGAGGTTGATATATGTGGCAACATTTACTTTGAGGAGCTTATTTTTTATGAGTCACAAGACTTGAGAATTATACCGTAAGAAAAACGTTACTCCCTCTAAAATTTGGAAATGATAATTGTCAATAAGAGATATATAAAACTTCACTGTTTATTTATTTATTTTTATTTTATTTATTTTCTTACTTTTAATAAGAAATAACAATGGGACAGTTTCACAAAACGTTAGTAGGACAACTACAATAATTAATAGAATTCACATTGTTGTCTTCATAGTAGCTTTTCAAGTATAAAATGCAAACACGATAACTTTTCTAAACACTATTGGTACAAAACTTTCTTCTCACTGAACTAACAGAAATTAGTTGTAAACGTAGTCCAATATTCTATAATAGTAGTGGGTTATCAGCAGAACTATCTCAGCTTTAGCAGAGAGCAAAGGGGTCAAGCAATGGCCGTGACTCATCCAGACGGTTGACACTGACAAAAATTCTACAAAATGCTGTACATGGTTTCAAGGTAAATCCTGGGAATTTAACTGACCTTGTCAGATACATAAGTTACATGTTTTGATTTAACTTGGCCTTAATCATCCAGCAGAAAAGTTTAACCATTAGGCATAAAAAGTAAAGCCAGATTAGTATGCTGAGCTGTAAAAGGCTTCAGTCAACTTCACTGTTTAAATAGTGACAAATTTGTAATATCTAGAAACCCACAGCACAACATCATTCAAATTCCCTAAATAGAGACATTGAGTTGGACTCTTAGAAAAAAAACATGAAAATTTATTTTAAAACAGATTAAATTTGCCAGCATCATTTGGTTTAAGCATATGTCAGTTTAGTTTCAGCTTATAGTTTTAGACAAGCATTTGACAGATTTATTAAGACAGGGGTGTATTTTAAGTGTATGAATTTAAATGAGATTTGAAATTTCAATGTAAGAATAAAGCAGTTCCTTAATTATGTCCTCACATAAAAGAGAGCGCATAGAATATTTGTTTGCTGCTATTTATCTCATAGTTGGGAAAAGTGTTTATCAGGGTAGATACAAGTACTCCCAAGGTTATCCATTAACATTTTAGGAGACTCCTACACTTCATTAATATCTCTAGGTGATTATGCCATATGGACATGTGGTTAAAACCACATAGAGAGCCGGGCGTGGTGGCGCATGCCTGTAATCCCAGCACTTGGGAGGCTGAGGCAGGAGGATCAGTGCGAGTTCGAGACCAGCCTGGGTTACAAAATGAGTTCAAGGCCAGCCTGAACTGCATAGTGAGACCCTGTCTCAAAAAGACAAATAAATAAATAAATAAATAAATAAATAAGAAATAAAATAAAATAAAATAAATAAGACCCCAATGAGCAAAGGGTATTTTATACTTGAAAAACTGCTATGAAGACAACAATGTGAATTCTGTTAATCACTGTGGTTGTCCTACTAATGTGTTGTGAAACTGTCCCATTGTTACTTCTTATTAAAAGTAAAAATAAATAAATAAATAACGAAGTTTTATACATCTCTCATAAACTATTTTATTCTTTCTTATGAGGAAAGTAGTAGTACATAGAATTGATATAGCGTTGTTCAGAATTGTAACATGAGCCTCAAATCAAAAATTAATCATCCTAAATTCATAGCTACTGTATTTAGAGACACTGCCAGGTACAGATGGAGGCAAATAAATGAATGTAATAGTAAACATTGAAAGACTAAGTGTATTTTTAAGCAGAAAGAATGGTAAATGAAATTGCTAGAAATTTTTTGTAATCATCTCCCAAGTTTATTTTCTTAACATTACAAGTGATTGTTCATCAGATACTTAACTATTTAAGATCTATATTGCGTTATTGAGCTGAGGAGAAGGACAGGAGAGCAAGTGGGGGAAAGAGGTTTATCTACGTATATAAGCACGATTCTTTGGACAACTGTACTGTGCATTTCTGCTCTCCTTTTTCAGCTGTTTGTACTGTTTCTCTTCTCAATTTCTTATGCATTTCTTTCTTCTTCCTATTTTAAATGCATAAAGCTGGTAATATGAATAATTGGTTGGAAGGCCACACTATTACAACAAATACTGTGAATTTCATATTACTTTGTTAAGTGAAATTCTGTAATTCTGCAGTTTTTCTGTTTTAATTCTAATTTTACTCTCTTTACAAAATAAAAAAACTAAAGAGATAAAATCTATGTTTGGTACATAATGTATAGAAAATTTGCTTGAAGTATATAATATCCACATATTTTAAGCAAATTTTACACAGCCTGAAGAAGTTATTGTGATTAAACCTGAGACCAGGGGGCAGGGGAGTTAGCTCAGTAGAATAAGTGCTTTTCTGGAAAATGCAAGGACCTGAGTTTAATTCCCAGTTCTGGAAAAAAAAAAAAAAAAAAAAAAGAGATCACTACATCTTGCTTTTATGCAGTGCAAATATATCAATTTTTTGGTGCTACAAAGCTAAAATGTTCTGTTAAACCTTAATTAGTAACACTAAATTGAAGACTAGAACACTTATAGCTCTTGAGTATTAATTTGAAATTTCCCCATATTAATGTTTCTATAGATTAAGAATTAAGAAAGAATTTCAGTGATTATTATGTTAGCATTATACAGATAATGAATCAAAACTAGCATATGACTCTCTTCCTTGAAATAAAAATATTAATTGCATCCTTACTACAGCATTTACCTGAAATTAAAAAATTTCCTGTCCAGCATTCACTTGCTTTGATTTCTACATAATATAAAATTAATATATCTTCTCCAAATTTTATGTATATACTTTCTCTAATAATTGTATATTATTTCACTTTACTTTTTCTTAATTATAGAGCCCATTATAATCCTTACATATTTTGTAATTGAAACCAATAGATTGATGTCGACATGTACAGAGGAATTTCAATAATTTACTTTAACAAGGTAAACCTATATACTTTTTCATTTTGAGACAGGGTCTTGCTCTTCTGTTCAGGATATTTTGAACTTCCTATGTAGCCCATGCTGGCTTCAAACTTGCAGCAATCCTCCTACCTAAGCCTCTGGGTGGGATTGGGATTCTTTACATTTTTAAAAATGATTTCTGAACATCAATCACAAAAACATACACCCCTGGTTGGTCTTCTTTAGGAAGGTGTTGATGTCCAGACACGGCTGAAGTGAGCCATGCCTGACCTGATTGATTCTGCTCCAGTGTCTACCTCCATCATCAACTGGTTAATTCAAAAGACATCACTATAAATTTAGTCTAAAGAATGGGGATGAGAGCCGGCCATATTGCTCAGCAGATTCAAGTGTGAGCATAGGCAGGCACAGGGACCCCAGTTCCATTTCTAGAGTGAAGTACCAGTCCTGCCCTGGGGAGCGCTGAAACAGCAATTGAGACTAGGCCCAGTGGAGTGCACCTGCAAGCCCAGCACTTGGGAGGCTAAAGACAGGAAGGCCTCTACAAGTCAGATCTGTATAGTAAGATGCTGTAGATCCTGTACTGAATATATATATATATATATATTGTTGTGTTCAGGGATTCTCTATTTAGCATGTTGATCATTCTTCCTGGGAGGAATATAGCTAGTAATGCCTAAATAATATATTTTAAAATAAAAGTTTCAGTAAAATAATAATAAACAATCTGTATCAAAAATATCATTTATCAATGGAAGAACTACACAAGTGTTGAATATAACAATTATTTGCTGAATATATTGCTAAATGAATGAGTGAGCTTTAAAATGATATGCAAACAAAAGCTATTGGGTGAGTTATTTGAAAAGCCAAGTTAGTTATTTGAAAATGCAGATGCTGGTTAAGGTAAGAGAAACCATCGGTGAATATGATCATTATTTTTTTTTCTGCATTGGTAGGACGATTTAACAATGCTGTAAGGTGATTAATCATAGCAACATAATCATGGCAGTGCTAAACCAAACACAGTGGTCACCATCTATCCTGATTCTTAATGGGATCCCAGGGCTGGAGGACACGCAGATCTGGATTTCCCTCCCATTCTGCTCTATGTATGCCGTCTCCATGGCTGGGAACTGTGGACTGCTCTACCTCATCCATCATGAAGACTCACTGCACAAGCCCATGTACTACTTCTTGGCTATGCTTTCTTTAACAGACCTTGTCATGTGTTCTAGTGCAATCCCCAAGGCTCTCTGCATCTTCTGGCTTGATCTCAAGGAAATTGGATTTGACGACTGTTTGGTGCAGATGTTCTTCATCCACACTTTCACAGGGATGGAGTCTGGGGTGCTCATGCTCATGGCCCTGGACCGCTACGTGGCCATCTGCTACCCTCTGCGCTACTCGACCATCCTCACCAATCCTGTCATTATACGGTCTGGGCTGGCCACCTTCCTAAGAGTAGTGCTGCTTGTTATTCCTTTTGCTTTCCTCACGAAGCGCCTGCCCTACTGCAGAGGGAATG
>PVJA010019812.1:0-25800 GCA_004027025.1 Myocastor coypus
AAAGTGAAAATTCTCCTAAAAAGAGTAATAATTAAAGATACACATTGTTAGTAATTCACCTTTAGTATTAATGGACTCTCATAGGAGTAGGAGAAGGAGTTTAAAGTCACTTACTAACCAAGGGAAAGGGACTCAATGAAGATTATAAAAGAAAAGGAATAAAAGAGCCAGCTAGATAGCTCTACAGACTAAAGCACCTGCTTAGCCAGGCTCAAGGACTAGGTTCAATCCCCAGCATGCCATGCTGGCCCCGCCCCCAGAGCATGTTGAGACAGCAACAGAGACTGGACATGGTGGTGCCCACCTATAATTCCAGCGCTTGGGAGGCTGAAAACAGAAGGATCGCTATGAGTCTGATCTGTGTAGTGAGATCCTGTAGACTCTATCCTAAATACATAAAAAAGAAGAACGTTTACTATTATTGTATGCTCTTTATGTGTTAAGTATACATTATAGGTGACTGCTACATTTTTAAATTCTTGTATCAACCCTAGAAGATGGGTTCTATGATTACCTGTATTTTATAGCTGAAAAACAAATTAGAAAAAAATAACTTACCTAAGGCTGCACTGCTGAAAATTAGTAGAGCTGGAGCACATACCCACGCCTTCTCAAGCAAAGGTTGCTCTTTATAACCACTGGATAACACTGTTCCAAGCTTGGGGATGAGAGGGGGTCCCATGGCCAAAGTACAGGCTCTGAAGCCCCTAAGAAAGAGCTGACCCTCCTTGTTGAAGGCTTAGACTGCTAAGACAGAGAGATACTGTGAACAATAGAAGAAGAACAGAAATCCGTCATCAAATCTAAGAGGTACCCTCTTTGATTTAAGAGATTTCAGGCTAAATATGTCAGCTCAAGCACAGACATTTATCCTTTCTTCCACTTAGGCCTACTGAAAATGATGATAAAGGAATAAAAAGGTTATAAGCCCTCAAGAAATAAAGAAGCTAGATAGAAAGCTTCAGCACAGAAGAAATCACATACATTGTTAGAGGGGGAAAAATCAAGAAGAAGCGGTAACCAATCTAACTGTGCAAGGAAAGGCAGAGGCTAAAGTCCCTGCAGAGGCAACTATGACGGAGAAGACTGATGACCTCCTACAGATCACCCAGGCTAAAGAACTAAACATGCTAGGGGTTGCTGAAGCAGCGGTGAGGCTGAAGTCTACACACAGACTTAGGCTGGTCCGGTGGCGGCCGTGGTAGTAAAAGTCTACATATAAAGTGCTTGCATTCTAAATCCCTTCCATCACCCAGTCTCCAGGCAGGCCGTAGGCATGGCCTTCTAAAAGTAATAAACTGGAGAACCTCAAAGCATAGCAAAGGAAAGGGAAAGCACGCGGGAGTAAAAGCTGAGAGATTAAAGCTTGGCGACCTCCCTGCCAGCCTGCTTTTGTTGTCCGGAGCCCAGAACTGTTACGGCCAAGTACAATACGTGGCAGACCCTCAAGGTTTCTGCTGTCACTTCATTCACTGGCGACTCCAAACACCTTCAGAATGCCTTATATGACATGTGGAATGTCACCTAATAAAGACGACACTCTTCCCACAGAGTTTTCAGAAAACTTTACTTTTAAATTAGAATACATAGCCACAGATTAACAGATGTGAAGAAAGCCTCCAGAATGGAAGAGGTAAGAATAAACCAACAGAGAAAAGGGAATTGAGATGAAGTATAGATAGTGTAGGAATAAAAATGTTTCACAGACTACAATATAATTAGATAAATAAACAGACATAAATAAAAATTTGCATCCAGAAATAAAAATTGGACACCATAAAGGATGAATAATCAGACAAAAGGAAATAAGTCTTGGAGGGGATGGGGAGGTGGCTCAGGGGAGTGAGTGCTTGCCTGCAAACTGCAAGGTCCTGAGTTCAATCCCTGCTACTGCAAAGCAAAAATAAATAAATAAACAAATAAATAAATAAAAGTAAAAGAGGAAATAGTTCTTGGAAACTAAAATTATGATAAGACAAAACTTTAAAACAATCAGAAGAGGACTTGGAGGACATCATGCAAACTTTCTAAAATAAAATAGAGATGAGAATTAGAAAAGAAACAGGAAGACACAGAAAATGAATCTAGTTATTTGAACATTCAATTTATAAAAGATCTATAAAAATAAAATGTTTAAATCATGAGGTAGAAATTATCCAACATAAAATATAAGAAAAATTCTCTAAACTAAAATTGTAAATTTTCCAGTGGTCCTATATTCTCACGACCCTTAGTGGATTCAGAGTACACAGCCTCCCTGCCAAAAAAAAACTTTTTTTTTTTTAAGTTCCAAAGTATATCACTGTGAAACTTCAAACCAAGGTTATAGGAAAAATTCAGAAAAAAAAAATCCACTGACAAAATCCAGGTCATAAGCAAAGGTGTAATAATCAGAGTAGCAGAGGATTTTTCAGCAACATTAATTTGCTGGATGGCAATAAAACAGTGCCTTCAAAATGCTAAATGATGGGCTGGCAAGATATCTCAGCAGACTAAGGGCCTCCTTAGGCAAGCACAGGGACTGGGGTTTGATCCCCAGCACCACATTCTGCTCCAGCACCACCCACTGGCCCACTGAGCTGGCCTCCAAGACCAGGCATGGTGGCACATACCTGTAACCTCTGCACTAGGGAGGCTGAAAACAGGAGGATCACCCTGGGTCCAAGTTGTGTGTTGAAACCCTGTACAAAATTATATATATTGTGTGAGCAGTCATTTTCAACCCAGCCTATTCTTTACCCAGCCAAAGTAAGTTGGGTGGAAGTAAAGGAAAAGAAGACTGAGACAATAACTCAAGTAGGACTTCACTGCATCTCCCTGGCCTCTTTCCTCCGAAGCTACTGCACTATACTGTATGGATAGAAAGTAAATTAAGGAGCTAAAAAAACATTTAGACAATCTACCACCCTACCAAAACAATGGCAAAGGGGTTCCACTTGGTAGCAGCTATCAGTGGCTATGAAGGAGTTTTTGTCATATGCTTTTAATGGAATTGATTAAATGATAAATTCAGATATTTGGGAGGAAATAGAGCTGAGAAATGTTTAATAGATTTGACAAAGCAATTGGATAAAGGTACAAAAAGAATCAGTGGTAATCTTAAATGCTTTTCACCAAATACTTTTTACCTTTTGCTTTTCAAACCTATAACAGAATTGCTCTTTTTTGTGTGTGTGCAGGGTCTCACTACACAGCTCCAACTCATAGTGATCCTCCTGTTTTCTGCCTCCCAAGTGCTGATTATAGGAGCATGCTGCCACACCCAGACTCCATGGCCAGCTCAGTGAGCCCAAGAGCAGGGCCAGCACCACATGCGGTGCTAAAACTGCTCTTTTAAGCCACTTTATGGATGGTAGAACCTTGGGCTTTAATTCTGGTGAAGAAATCATGAGCAAATGTAATGCACAGGACTTCGAAGCCAGGCCTGTTACTTGGAGAGTGCTCTTCTCTCTGGCATGGAGACCATCTAACTAGGTTCAGTATGATGGCTGCTTGAAGAACCCAAGACCCCAAGTGACCATAGCAAGCAGTGTGCTTTCCCTGCCAACTCTTTCAATCCATGGTGGAAGGCTAGCATGAGTAATACATAAACCACTGCAGCTGCTAAGGTGATGTTGTTGGCTACACAACTAAGTGTAACCCAACCCAACTAGCACCCAGACATCCACTTGCAAAATTGGGGCCACAGCTGGTGTCGTGCACAACACATTCCGAACTGATAATGTAATCGTTATAATAATCAAAATTCTGACTATTACTTGAAATTTTTTATATTTTAAAGTGTTGGAGGGAGAAAAAGCCAAAATGGTGTTGATTTAAGAGAGGTGAGTCACTATCAGAAAGAAGCTAACAGATAATGGCAAAATTATGAACAAAAAAAGATTTTTAAGTTATATTATGTGAGAAATATGAGGCAAAAAATAGCTTTGCGTGGTGAGAGAGGTTTTATCTGAGTAATAGAACCAGGCAGCTGGAGCAAGGTTTGCTTTCTTTAAGCACAGGCTTTAACACCACTTTGTTTTAACTATGTGCATGCATCACTTATATCAAAACGAATCTCAATCGTCATTTGTTTTCATTTCTATTTTAAAAGAATTGAGCATAATTTGAATTCTTTTCCCTCATTTCATTGAATTCATGCCACCAAAAACAAAGCTGTGTACTTTCTTGCCCATTCTCTGTCTCAAAGCTTCTCCTTGGCTCCATTGATATTCTCCAAGCCCAAGGGGCTGCATGTCAGGGCTGAGCAGAGGCATCCAGGCTCCCCTGAGAAAGCAACTGTGTCATCAAGTCTGACTCATCTGAAAAACAAACCCTTTGCAAAGCTAAGCCAGGGAGAGGTGCTGGGGAGAAGGTGGAGGAAGAGACACAATTTTCTGGGTGAATTATTATACCTGGCAACTGGTCTTCTGAAATTAACTCCAGACCTGAGAGTTCCACCTTTGTTTATAAGCTTATTTATTCATAATTAAAGATAAGGCCACTTAAATTAGGGTTTAAAAAAGACGCTCGCTGTCACTACCCTGTATCTCCAGTGAAGCAAACCCCAAGACTCAAGCTGCCCTATGTAATACGCACAGTGACAAGTCTTTCCTCCCTTCCCAAGATGCTTTCTAGGCCAGGGTGAGTTGTTTGGAAAGAAGAAATGTTTCCGAGTTCTTACCCAGCTGGTGGAAATCTCAGGGCTCAACACGCCAGCCAAATGAATAGCTAGAAGCCCTCCAAGAATTACAGATTGCTAGGATGTTGGTTTTAATACTAATTAATAATAGAAGTAATAGCCTTGCTATGCACTAGTAACTGTTCTAAATATTTTATATATTGTCTCACATGGTCGGTATTGTATTTCACAAATGAGAAACTGAGGCACTCAGAGGTTCAATATTTTACCAAAGGTTTTGAAAGTAATCAGCTACAGTGGTGCAATTTGAATCCAGCTGTCTGGCTGCTTCTAGGGACTACAATTAGTCACAGAATTGGGAGTAAGAATTGTTTTCTCAGATTCCACTGGAGAGTTCTCCACCAAGTAGATGAGGCCGGCTTTTCAAAGACGCCACTGCTACTGACGGTTCACAAAGCATGGATGTATGTGAGACAGTCATTCCCTGACTACATAGGTCTCCTATTTATATGAAGTAATTTAACTTAATTACAAATAATTTAGGCTACAGATGGGAGCAAAGAAACATTAAGGATCTCGATTTTGAAACTGTTCTAAAATAGCCTTTAAAATCTAGGAGGCAAATTGTCTTTCCAAATGGAAATGAATGTGCGATGCGGGGAAGTCTTAAAGTTATTAGCATCTTTTGCTGAGCCCTCAACTATTTTCTTTGCCATTTACACGATGTACAGTCTTTAATTTTAGCTTCATGATCAAAGCGATGAAACTCGAGCAGCTCTCTATTCAAGTCAATGGCTGTACTTGGAGTGAGGAATGGCAGGAACCTGCTGGTGGCTTCTCACTTATGACAGAATGGGACACCCCAGTCCCTTAATGGTTTCAGGCAGAGAATGGGGCCCAGGCTCTAAGGGAGGAATCTTAAATCGCGTGCGCACACACACACACATACATACAGAGAAGCAGAGAGAGAGAGAGAAACTCACCCAGCCCCATTCCACCGTACCTGTGAGGTTCCATTGCTGAAGGCAGTGCCAGGAAACATGTTTTTAGGAATTCAGAGTATCACGTTTCATAATTTGATTTAAATCAATTATCCCATCCCTCCCTGGAACAGGCACAAGCTCCAAAAATACAAAATGTAAATGGAACCAGCTGCAGCAAAGGCCTTTTGCCAGGATGAATTTCAGTCAACGTAATCAGCCTCCTTTTCAAAGTACATTATTGTGGAGACCCAGAGATTTTGTGAAACACTTCCAGTGCCCTGGGAGGGACCAGGAAGGTAACCAATTATGGGAGTGGAGAAATAGAAGGAGCTAATCTTCTCTGTCCTGGCTTGCCTTTGCCCCGAACTCTTAAAAGAATTAATTCACTCCTCTGGGAGTTACTGGGAAACTGAGGTCGTTATTGGCAGCCTTCAAACACTATCCTTAATTTATGGATATTTACTAAACCACATAATCACCCTGAGTTATCCCATTATAGGGCTCAACAGAGCTGAGGTCTGTGGCCCTGAGTGTGAAGATCAGTTGTGAGAGCTTTTGTGTGAGAGAGTGCTTATTATGGAGGGCAAGAGCATACATAGCAATCATGCGTGTCCTTTATACACCCAACGTGTTGTCCAGCACATGGGTCACATGCACAAGACTTGGCATCCTTCCACAGAAATCTTTTCCTTTAATTGATTTAAATAGATAATTCAATTAAAATAATGATTCTAATCAAACTTCATATGTTTTTGGCAGGTTCCTTGGGGGCCTCTGCCCTCAATGTTATTTTAGTATTTTCTTTATTTGTTTTCTCACCAGACTGACTTTGGCTCTCTGGATAATTGGAAAAGTTTATGTCATTGGGCAATTATTGTGCCCTTCTGGAACTTTCCACTCTGAGAGGCAGAGAATGAGGAAAACAAAATATTCTGGAGCAATGTTATACTGTGAACCCTCCCCAGCAGACCCAAGAAGCCCCTGAGAATGGTGTATGGCCAAAGTGGCCCAGCCAGTCACCTACAGAGCAGATCTCAGGGTGGCCAGCCGGCTGTTAAAGCTGTGAGCTGAGGAGGAATGATAGTCCCTGTCCTATTCGTGCCTTTGTCATAGTCTCATTCTTCTGTAATGGATGTTCCCTTGAAATCTGTAACATTTGTGTCGGAACTCAGGAATTCTCATATAATTCTACTAATTTTTGAAGCTCTACAAGTCATCTCTCTTGTTCTGCACAACTGCTGGAAGCCATGTGAGTCAAAACTGCCAAGAAAAGGGCAGAGCAGCACAGGCAGAATGAGTCAGGGTACCAGCACTCCACAGCTGACACTGGAGGGGCTCACAGTCTCTAGTTCGACATAGCACTGTGAATAAGTAAAGAAGAAAAGAAACTGTTGTATGTTTTAACTTATAGCATGTATAAAACTGGCAAAGATACTTAGCCATTGTGATTTGTATAACAGGCAATTTTTGTTTGAAAACATGTTTCTATTTATCCTGAATAAAAGCAGTCTCCCTGAGCCGATGCTGCCTGAAAGGTGTCACTTGCTGAACCTAAGTCACAGATGCTTAGGAACCCAGATGTGGCCTATCCCATCCCACCATGCTTCTGAGCATGATAGAAAGATCTGCCACTGGAGAGGTGAGCCCTTCTCTGCGCCAGTCTGGGATGAGCATGGGACAGTGAGCATGTAGATTTGAGTCATGAGATCTGTCATTGATTAGCTACATGATTCTGGAAAGGGCTTTTGTCATTCTTGGCTTCAGAGTACCCCATAGACAAGAGGATCTATAAAACTGTGTTCAGATTCTATTATCTACTTTTAGTCACAAGAGCCTTAATTTTTGAGATGGCAATGTTAATCTTATTTAAAAATTGTCTCTAAGAAAAATTTGGCTCCAACGGGGCAAGAGGCCAGCCTTGATCAAATTATCCTGGCAGAAAGTCAAACCTCTTGCTCCAAGGGAACTCCTGTTTACCAGCATATTATAAATATAGTTTTAAAAAATGACCTTGAGGTGTTGTTGAGGATGCTTTGATGATATGTAAATCTAGCCATTTTATGGCGGGCAATATTCATAGCTGGAGAGATGTCGTTAGAGAGCAGAACAGCACGGACGGAAGGAGTAAGGGCACCAGCACTCCACAGCGAGCACTGGAGGAGCTAATAGTCTCTAAATAGTGTGCCTGATCTACCTGGCAGCAAATCAGAGCCTGCAAAGAGCAAGGGGAGGGGATCACGGCCCAGGAAGCCGGAGCAGGGAGCTGAGAAGGAAACCAACAGAGGCTCAGTCCTCCTGCCGCTCAGCCGTGGTGCCTCTGCCAATCTGCCTTGGAAAGAGCTCATCCAGGATTTGTATTCAATAAAGTATGGGAAACCCTGAGGGACATGGGAAAGGAAAGCCATGAAACATCATTTACGTCAGACAGAATAGGACACCCAGAATGTTTCTTCCCCTCCTTTTTCTTTGCTGAATTGCTTCTATGCAGGCTAACCCACCTCCCGGGAGGCGGATGCCAGAGGAAATCCCTTTACATATTATACACGTTTTGTCCATTGCAAGTTCATGTGACCAATACATTGAAAACTATCTATATGCTGTCTCAGTCACTTTCCCATTGCCAAGACAGAATATACAGCATCTAAAACATAAAGGAGGAGAGGTTTATGTTGGTTTCAGTCCAGGATCGGCTGCTTTCACGGCAGAAATGACATGGTGGAGGGTCCTTGTGAAGGAAAGCTGCTTATGTCATAATGGCCCAGACGCAGAGAGAGAAAGGAGGAGTCAAGAGAAGGTATTCGTGATTCCTGTCCACACCCCCCATGACCCAACTCTTTCACAGGGCCTTACCTCTGAATAGCATTTCCAGTTCTAGGTATGGCACCACCTGACACAGTCACCTTCCAAAATCCCACCTCTGGACACCTGAGTCTTCTGGAGAATATTCTACACCTAAGCTATAGCACACATATAGAAAAAGTTGTATATGCATATATATTGTATAAGAGCCTAATGAAACTGCAAGTACAAACTAGCTGGCGGTTTAAAATGTGTACTATTGTTTTATTCCTTTGAAATGTCAGTTTAAACATCCAGAAAATTTGGAAGTACCAAAAAGAAAGTTCCCTTAAGAAAGCAATGAAGCAGCAGAAAGCTGAGTTATGTCCTACACCTATTTATACAAAAACGTCTAATAAATTCTTGCTACTGTAGGAAATTAATAAACTGCTATAAGAAAATGTTTGACCACCTTGTCTACCAAATTCGTGGGTATTACCTGGACACATAAAGAACATGCAGAATTTTTGGCTACCTTGGCTGGTGCAGATGTTCAGTGTCAGCAGTTCTACAGTCCCCAGGAATATGCATTTTAAATAAGAACTCAAGCCACTTTCCCAGACTAGATGTTCAGAACCAGTAACCTACACAAGCTTCCCTGATCACTATTTTTGCAACTTCTATTGCTTACCAAGAATTCTAAGTCTGATAAGAATTACAGAGAAGCAAGCACTGGGATAATGGCCAGGAGATCTGAACTCTCAGCTCAGCCCCTAAAGAATTTGCTTTGTGTCTTATATAGTAAAATGGTTTACTAGGGACAAATATTATAAATTAGGTAATGAATGTCCTAGCACAAAAATCCAGATTTCCCTTTTCAAACAAAGATCAATAGCAGATATTCTGAGAGCCCTAACTTGGAACTTGGACCCCTTTTCTGTGCCTGGCACTGCCTCACCAGCTACATACCAGGAGGAAAGACTAGACTCAGTTGAGCATAAATAGTATTTGCCAAATACCCATCAGAGGTCAAACTAGATCTCCAAGAAAGTAATGGAAGAAATAAGATGACCTCACTTCTTCTGGAGACTTCATGTTTAATTTGCAGAATTCACGCTTTCACGAGATTTATTAGACTCCATATCATCCTGTATTTAAATTGTATGATGTGGATAAAGAAGGGCTGAGAGAGGCAAAAGAAGGAGACATCTGAGTAAGGAAGAAGTAGGTCTTTGAGGTCTTTGTGGACAAAATTTGGTGATGAGTGAGATCTAATCTCTTGGAAAAACTAGAGTTGTGAATCTGACTGTTGCTTCACTGAGACTACCTAAGACTGTGGGGCATAGCAATGTGTCACTCCTTAACTGGAGAGGTTCTTTTCTCTCTTCTACTTTACACTGGTGTCACTTTCCAAGTCTACAGGAGAAATACTTAGTTCATTAGAGAGAGTTACTAAGTGGCTACAGGGCGTCTCACTGAATTCAGATTAAGTGATCCATGCAGGCTTTCTCCCTTTTACATTTCTCTTTTTGGGGATTCATTCATCCTTTCCAGATGCACAGTGACTACAGATAGCCAGTGTTATGATTCAGAGACTGCACTATAAAGTCAAAATGGTGTGAATTTGGGCTCTAAGTGAACCAAAGATCTCTGCCAGCAGTGTGATCCAATTTACAGAACAGCTCCAGACCTCTACTGCCCATCTGTGAAACGGGGAGCATCACTATATTATGGTTTAGTTCTGAAATGACCCACAAAGGCTCAGACGTTTATAAATGGGGCTTTCAGAAAGTGCCTAGATTATAAGAACATTATATTTTCTCATGGATGCATTCATTGACGTGTGAACAGCTGACAGTGCTGTGAGAAAGTCGAGTCTCTGGAAGAAGTAGGTCACTGGGGATATGTCTTTCGAGGGTGTATCTCTTGCTCTGGCTCTTCCTACTCTCTCTGCTTTCAGGCTACCATGGGCTGGGAAGTTTCCTCTGCCAGACCCTACTACAGTGCCATTCCTGCCTTGGACCCAATAAATCATGGACTGTACTCTCTGAAACCACATGCCAACTTTTCCTGTTTTAAGTTGCATTTTCCTAGCCAGGTGCTTTGTCCAAGCAACAAGAACATGACATATATGTGTTCCAGATCATGACTGTCTCCAGAGCTTATGTATTAAGGGTTGTTCCCTGGTCTGTGATATTACTGAAAAGAGGGAAAAGCTTTAGAAGATAGGGCCTAGTGGAAAGGAGTTGGTTCATTGGGTATATGTCTTAGGGAAGGATAACAGGGCTCTGACCCTTCCTTCTCTCTTTTTGCTTCCTGGCCACCATAAGTAAGCAGTCTGCTCTGTCAAAGCAATAGGACCACATGACCACAGAATGAAACCTCTAAGATCACAAGCCTAAGGAAATTTTTCCTCCTTATAATGACCATATCAGGTATTTTGACACAGCAAAGCTGATTGGCACAGATACAATAAGCTAAAGTGAAGTACACAGAATAGTCTTTCAAGCTCTATGCGTGTACTATATAGACCTCCAGTACTGAAGGAGTACTTTCCTCATCCCAGTGGCCAGTTGCTTGGGAGCAGGCAATTCATAGCCTCCAAATTCCACCATCAATGGAAATCCCTCACTCAAAAGCATCTGGTATACACTAAGCAATCAGTGTGTGTGCATAACCTGCCAGTATTCCTCTGGCATAAGGTCTGTCATCTTTAGTGATGTCTGGTGAGCATTTTTTCCAAAACGTTTTTCATAGCACTTCAAGACCACTCTCAGGTGGGCCACCAGGCCCTGCCCTTCCCTGTGAATCAATTCTTCAACACTACCATCCACCTCCCCCAGCCCTTCCTTAGTCATTTTGCACAGGTCTTTCCAAATATTTTCTACATCTGTGCTGCCCAGGGAACTTCAAAATACATAGGAGATTCACATAGCAGGCTCCAGAAACACCTCCAGTTTTCAGTTCTGATAAATGTGCTCATTTTTTTAAATTTTATTAATTTTAATGAGAAAGAAATAACAGTGAGACAGTTCCAAAACAGGTTAGTAGGACAGCTACAATAATTAATACATTGCATATTGTTTTTTTCATAGTAGTTATTCAGAGTATGAGATGCAGACATGATTTCTAAACACTATTAGTACAAATCTTTCAGTCCCTAAGAGTAGTGGGTTATAAGCCTAACTGGCAATGTCAGAAGTTGTTGGCTTGAGCCTTTTATAGTTCAGCATATTAATATGTTTTTACTTTTTATACCTCATGGTTAGACTTTTCTGTTGGATGGTTAAAATCTTTTGTCAGTAGCCGGGCGTGGTGGCGCACGCCTGTAATCCCAGCACTCGGGAGGCTGAGGCAGAAGGATCAGTGCGAGTTCGAGACCAGCCTGGGCTACAAAGTGAGCTCAAGGCCAGCCTGAAATGCATAGTGAGACTCTGTCTCAAAAAAGACACAAAAAAAAATCTTTTGTCAGTGTCAGCCATCTGAATGAGTCAAGGCTATTGCTTAACCAATTTGCTCTCTGTGAAAGCCTGAGAGAGTGTTTTCTCTCTAGGTGACTCTCCTTAGGCACACTATACATCATCAATCACTTTCCTCTGTAGCCCCATAATCTCCTTGAACAGAAAATTTGGGACACCACTGAGTTATAGGATGTTACAGTACAAGTTCTCTTCTGTCCTGAGTCCTTACTGACCTTGAAGGGCTAGGACCAAAATATTGGCTATCCTTGCATCCCTTCTTTGTCTCTAATTTTTTGGCCTACAAACAAGTTTTATGTTCATTTATTTAGAATAAAACATTTATGAAAATAAGGTTCTACTCATCATCCTACCATAATGAATCTAGAAATTTCTGATGTAAATGAGCTGACCATGGTCCAAACTGAGAAAAAAAAAAAAATGCTAGCTGATAAATTTCCTTGTCCATTGGGATGTAAAGCTGGAATATAGGCTCCTTTACACTTTTAGTTCTAGTCAGTAGAGGTAGGTATTATGTTGAGCAAAAATCTGAGATTAAATGTAAGCTCAGCTAATAATGTTTCAGTCAGATAATCATGTGTACCATGAGCTCAAGATTGAAGAATTTGGGTAATTGCTAGATGTGTCTTCTATCTTTCTGTCAACCTGTGTGAACCAACCTGTTGAAAGACTTAGAACAGTTTCCCGTGTTATACTCCGACTTGAAGAATATGACAATGGCAGGGATATGGCTCAGTAATATAGTACTTACCTACCATATGTGAGGTCCTGAATTTGATCTCAAGCACCACAAAAAATAAAATAGACCTTAAAGTATGTTTATTGGGAAGAATAACCTAAGATATTATGGGTTTAGAACTACTTACTTCCAGAGTAACCAACTAGCTACCTACTAACAGCAAGATTCTATGAAAAAGAACTCAGGATAGGTAAGTGCTGAGGTAGGAAGACAGAAAAAAAAAAAGGATTCCAAAAAATTTTTTTCCCAAACACACAGAGACTGCGTCCAATCGCATAGCCTGGACAGTTACTGTGTAAGGTCACATTGTATTTGGAAGAATAACTGGACTGTCACAAAAATGCTCTGGACCCAGCAAGATGGAGCAGTCTGAAAAGCACACACTATCTGTTACACAGATTTGCTCATCCCAGGGCATAAGGAACAAGTCTCACTTTCCAAAGTGCATAAGACACATGGACAAAGTCAAAGGCATACTGAACCTCCAAATGGGGGACTTATAGCAATTACAGCCTACTCAACCCCAGGAAGAGGATCCCAAGGACATGACATGCTTACTGTTTAGTGTTTGGGAAAAAGGAATCAGATGAGAGGTAAGTAGTCTCTTTTCCTTTTTAAGATTCATTTAGAATTTCACTATTCTAAGGCTGTTCGTGCATCACATCTTGAAAATCCGAGTGCTTCTACAATTAATGACATCATAGTTTAATAGGTAGCTTTTCCATCTTAGCAGAACATGAAAACAATAATATCTATACTACTTAATGGCAACTTAGATGTGATTAAATATGGTAGATGGGGAATGATGCTATTATAACATACAGGGCTACACAAGAATCCTTTGCTCTCCTTTCTCCGGGGCTCAGCCTCACGAGCACAAGTCCCTGTGTGTGGAGTCCTTAAGGGTCCTGGGCACAATGATTATGCCTGTGTGGCTATAAGAAAAATCTTGTCGGGAAGGAAAAAGGCACGGTGGCCCTATTTATTTTAATTTGCCTTCACATATTTTAAAGGGTTTTCTCTTACTTCAGTGTTGGGGGTCTTTCTACCAATTTGGTAGAGTGCCCCCTCCCTCAATTCCCAGAACACACCAAGCATACTTTAAAGCTTAATACTTTTCTATGTGGCCCTCTGTTTCTGTTAGATCAGCGAGCAGCCACAGAGGAAGAAGGGAATGATTTCAGAGTGTCACTTACACCCCAGAGGCCTTGTACCACCCACGGTCTTCCCTCCCTGCCTCTCAAATGGATCAGAGCAACATTAAATATCAAAACTCACCCAGACTCCCAGTTTCTCCAGGCCTTCAGTCCAGCCTTTGCCACCTGGCGAGGAGCACAGCAGAGCTGAGCTCTGGGAATATAAAATTAGCTGCTATTGGTGCCTTGTCAATCAACATCCAATCCCACGCAAAGGCAAAATGCGCGGCCATGTGCCTGCCACATGTAGAATGTTACTCAGTCACTTGGAGAGAGGGATCCAGTCCCCCAGGGAACATCACACAGCCCACACTTTTGACTCAGGGATCCAAGTGGGCCAAGAAAGAAGAGAAGGGTGAGGGAGGAACAAATTCATTGCAGGTACTAGCATCCCTACTTTGACCACCCAACTCTGCATGGAAAAGAATAAGAAAGAGAACAAAAAATAGAAAACAGGAAGAAGAAAAGGCAGATGTTCTCTGGAAAAAAAAAGATATTCTCTTCCATAAATACGGCAGGAGAGAAAGGAATAGTCTCTGTACATGCCAATTTTTTTTAAACGCTCTTAAGGTCATATGTTGGCAGCAATACTGTGAAAATTCTATGCAAATACATTGGGAAAACATGGCTATGACCAAGGAGAGGCTGAGAAACACCTGCATGCAGAAACCTCCGAGGCAAGAGTGAGCATTGCTGTCCATAAATAATGCCACGTGGCAGCCACAATGCTGCTTACAGGAAATCGGTTTAGTCAGGAGCCAAGAGATAGAGATAAGGAAAAGCCTACATGGATAGGCATCCAGCTTTCCAGCTCTGCCTCAGGGAGTTCAAGTTCAGCTAAGGAGAAAAATCTTATTAAGTCTGTTAAGTGACTAACCACATAAATACATACAAGAACGTGTGCTTATCACTTATCTTTCCATGTTCTCTCTCTCTCACTCGCTCACTCTCACTCTTGCTAGCTCGCTCTTGCTCTCCCTCTCCCTCTTCCTCTCCTTCCTTTCCTTTTACCCTCCCTCCCTCTTCCTCTCTCTCTCCCTAAACCAATGTTACACGAGAAAACGAATGGAACACAATGTCTTGCCCAGCTTCTACATTCCTGTTATTTTCCATCAGTTTATATTTATTCTTGTCTACAGAGTATTAACACATTCACTGACTTGTCAAAGGCACTCATGACAATAAAATCACCTTCAAATTGAAACTTTCACAGGATTGACAGACCTTGTAGTTCCCTGTACACCTAGCTAAGAGATGCTGAGGAACCTGAATGTCATTGTCCTAGATTACATAAGAAAAGTTGCCCAAATTCTTCCTTTCTGGCATAGGCATGTGTCTCTTTCTCCAGGAGCTAAGTGAAAAACAAAACACTCCTGTCCTTGTCTGACAGTGCTCCCTTGAGATGCAAAATGGTGAAGAGCAAGTAAACTCTACTGATCAGACAGAATATTATTGATTGACCTTGTCAGATACAAAAGTTTCTTGTATAGACACATATTTTCTTACATAGGTCTTGCTCTAACTTGCCCTTAACTATCCAGTAGAAAAGTTTCACCACAGGGCATAAAAAGTAAAGCCAGATTAGTATGTTGAGCTGTGAAAGGCTCAAGTCAACAGCTTCTGACAACGCCAGTTCTGATGATAACCCATTACTATTATGGAATATTGGACTATGTGTACAACTACTTTCTCTTAGCTCAAAGAGAAGAAATGTTTGTACCAATAGTTTTTAGAAATTTAAAAGGGTTAATGTTTAATTGTTTGATCAATCTTATATACCTATATGTATTAATCTAAACTGATCTAAAGATGAAAATATGTAATATAACCATTGTTAAATTTAAACAATAAAATATTAAATTTTTAAAAAGAAAGCAGTGGACTCACAGATTTTAGCAAAAATAAAAGCTGTTCCTCAGGAAAAAAAAAAAAAGAGAAATGTTATCATGTCTGCAACTTGTACTTTGAACAACTACTATGAAGACAAACAATATGAGCTGTATTAATTATTATGGCCATCTTGTTGATATGTTCTGAAACTGTCTCATTGTTATTTCTTATTAAAAGTAATAAAATTACAAAAAAAGAACTCAAAGAGAAGTGGAAGAGGCAGCTCAATGATCCAAAGCCTTCTTTCTTTGTAATCAATAAAAACAACTCCTAAGTTCTAAAGTAAACAAAGAATATTATTTTTCTCCAAAGGAGAAAGCTTAAATAGTAATAATTCCTTACACATGTATAGAATTCCACACTCTTTCAAGTACTCTCAACTGTTGTCAAATTTGATAAAGATAGACATTAAAGCCCATAAGCACAAGGTGCATTTGCAATCACCTTAACACTACCAAGCAAAATGAAAACGTTACTGTAAACTTTCTTCACTATTCCTTTCAGCCTTCCATGATATTTCTCTCTCTCCACCCCCTTCTCCTTCCCTCTTCCCTGAAGCTTCTTTTCTACATGATCAGTTCAGAACCTCTTACAACTTTTATTGCTGCTGCTGTAGACACAGGTTTTTACATTTCTGTTGTCTCTGGGGATCTTTATTCATAAGACAAGGTGTTTCAACCATTTCCCTTTCCTATTTCTTTGCTTTCCCTGCATCCTTTATCTCTCTCACAACCCTGGTTAAACGATGCTCATACACTTCACAAGAGAGGTCGGTTTGTCCCTACTCTACATGCAGTTCTCTCGACCACAGCCTTCAATATGTGTGTTTGTTTCCTTGTCGCTTGTTTATAGAGCCTCTCCAAGGCTCCTTATGCCTTTGCTTCCCGCATTCTATTTCTGTTGTCACATAAATGAGTTGATGTTGGTCTTAAGCCTATCAACTTTAAATTGAAATTTGTGGGTCTGGTGAAATAGCTCAGCAGTCTAAGCAACTGCCTAGGAAGAACAAGGATCTGAGTTTGATCCCTAGTATCACACCCTGTGCCAACCCAGCCACCAAAAGCCAGGCATGGTGGCACACATCTGTAATCCCAGCATTGGGGAGGCTGAGATAGGAGGATCACTATGAATCTGAGTTGCAAACTGAGACTCTGCACCAAATAAATAAATAAATAAATAAATAAATAAATAAATAAATAAATAAATATTGCTTATTTGTGTGGACCATTCCTCCAAAATTTTTCCTATAAGCTCAACTATTATTTTTCTGCCCAGCTACAGAATTTTAAAGCTGAGAGAGAACTATGAAATCAAGCCTAGTTCTCCAAGATGAATGAAAAGAAACCCAAGCCCAGGTCACAGTCTTTTGATCTTTGTAACATGTTTTGGTAACTGGCTCAATCACGCCTTCCACGGGACTTCCGCATTCATATTACTTGACATTGTCGCTGGTGGCACAAATGTACTTTGAATTTACTTCTTTGCTGTTTTTTTAAGCTAGCGGTGGGTGAAGCAGTGAGAGCGGAGAAGGAACAAAGAAATCTGTAACTGGTTTTAATCAATTAGTTGTAAACACCACTGCACTCCAAAGCGGAACTCCTCACTTTGACCAACACCATCCTCGCCCCAAACCTGCTGCTCTTTCCTGGTGACTATGCATTCATCCACCAGATGTCATCCTTGATTGGGACGTCATTTTCATTCTTCTCCTCCCTTAACTTCACCCCTTGCTGCTCTTGAATTTCCCCTTTCCCGCTGTCTTCACTATCACTAGCATAGGTCAGACCACGATCTCTTTTATCTGAATTTCCACAGCAGCTCTCCAAATACCTCGACTTCTCCCTGTACCCACCTCCAGTAACAACCACATCCCTTTGAAGCAGTGTGTGTTCTGAAATAAAGTCATTGGGAGCCGCAGGAAGCTAAGAAATTGACCAAATATCTGTGGAGGGGACTGGGCCTCAGTGCCTAAAGCAAACAAGCTCCCTCAGGCCTGAGATAAATATCCAGTTTGGTAAGGTCAGCTCTTAGTCGCTAGGCACCCTTGTGTCATGTGTTACAAACTTTGCAAAGGTATAAACAAGGATCATTTTGTTGTGTGTTGCATTAGTCTTGCCCATCAGGCAGACCAGGGACCTCCTAGCCCAGCTTTTGTCTTCTGGTCTTATCTTTCTCATTTCTGCTACCGTTTCTCCTAGGATAGAACGAATCGCAGTGAAACCATCAGATCCCTACAGAATGCTGATCAAATTGTTAGGTGTAAGTTCAGACCCTGCCCAAGATATAGGAGGATGTCTCTATTTTGGCCCCTCCTTATCTTCAAGCTCATCTCTGACCATTCTCAAGCCTATTTCAAGCCAAATCTCTGTCAGTCACTTAGGAAAGTCTGTTCCTGGGACTCTGAAGAAGACATTCCTCTATCTATAAGGTTTCCCTTCCTCTTGTTTTCTAAGTGGCAAAAGATGATTACTCATTTATCCATCAATTTAAGAAACTGTGCCCCCAGATGTTTGCACACAAGGCCTCATCTAGGACAGTGTTTTGCCTCAGTGTCACTATTTTCTTCACTTTCCTTGGCACTGAGAGAAGAACCTAGTGCAACCTAGAGGAGGTATTCATTTTGGTTCCTGGTTATAGTTGCTGGTTGGCTGGCTCCAACTCAGAAATGGTGTGGTGGAAGAGCTTGGATGGGAGAGGGCTGCTCACATTGCGGTGAGCAGAAAGCAGAGGAAGCAGGACAGAGCTGGGAGGGAGATGCCCATGCTGGCAGGTTGTACTCACAATGAACTACCTATTGGGACCAAACGCCACCTGCCGACTGCACGCTCAGCTGATGCACTCACCAGAGGACAAGCGGAGTTCATACGCCAGTTAGTGCTATTCTCACGAGATCCAATCAGTGATTCTACAGTCCCTTCCTCTGAGCATATGACAGGAGACATTCTCCATCCAAACCTAATATTCTACTCCTAGTCCCCAAAAGAGTCATAGGTGTCTCTTTATAAAAAATGAATTTAGTCCATTTCTAAGAATCGCCAAAGTTTGAACAGTTTCGGCATTGCTGAAAAGTCTGAATCCAAAGTCTCCTCTTAGACTCAAGGAAAACTCTTAGCTGTGATCCCCTATAAAAATCAAAACAAGTCAAACACTGCCAACATATAAAGGCATCGGGGAAAAATTGCCTCCCAAAAAGGGAAAAATAAGAGAGTAGAAAACAATCAAGCCCAAAGCAAGATTGAAACCCAGCAGGGTAGGCATTGGCTCCTATGGCTCGGAGTCCAACATGCAGGTCAAGTTTTAGCGAGATGTGAACACTAGCAAATTGCACAGCCCTGGCCCTGTGGCATTGCCAGTTGCAGCCTCCATGGTTTCTCTCTGGGGATGGCTTTGCTTACTGTTTGTGGCTTTCTCCAGCAGTGCGTCCACATTCCTAGCTTTTCCCACTTCCTGGAGTCTCCAAAGCCTTTTCTACTTCACTGTCACGACTTGGCCCACTGGCCATTCAGGAGCACACTGCTTGGTCTCAAAAGCTGCCTTCTGAAACCTAGGTAGAAGCTTTCACAGACAAACAACTCCTACATTCTGAATTCCCATAATATCAGCACCACATAGATGATGCCCCTGTCTGCCACCAGCTCAAACAGTAGCTGGGCTCCCTTAGGTCATGAATGCAGAAGCCTCTGGCCACCTTGATGGCTGGGCACTGTATGTGGAATCCTAGGACCCAGTTCCCTCAACAGTCCTTTTCAGTCAGGGTGCCCAGAAGCCCTCTTCTCAAATGAAAGCTTTACAGCTTTGCACCCTTGACCTTGTGATAGATGTGGTGATACAGATTTTTGATAATTCCTCAGGGAATCTTTTCTATTATCCTGCTGCAAAACACTTGGTTTCTTTTTAATGCTAATATTTTCATCAATTAAAGTGTCCTGCATAAAATCTTAAAGGCTTTTACTTTGTAGACACTTCTTTTCTGACCACCAGAAAAATTTTTTTTAATTATTTAGCTCTGCCTCTTGCTCCTGTGCTCATGATAGATATGACTAAACGCTGCCAGTGATACTTATGCAGCAGCCTCAACATTGGGCAGCCTTGTAATTTCCTCAGCTAGGTTCATTAGACTAGAGCTCTAATCTCAATCTCCTCCAAACTCTCAAGGACATGAGCAAAATGAAGAAAAATTTTCTGCCAAAGTACAATACACATATTCTGAAATCCAAGTGCCAGTATAGTCCTTGTTCCCAAATGAAACCTACAGAGCCTGGCCTTTACCATCTATGTTATCATCTTCAACTCTGTTGTTTTCTGAGCTCTGGCTAAAGTTTCCCACCAGTCATGGCTTACAGCATTCTAAGGTTTCTGTAGCTGGTACCTACATAGCTTTAAAAAATGTCTTCCATGAACCAGTTCTAAAGGCTTCTGAACCACATGATCACAAACACTCAAGTACATTCATAGTAACGACCCCACTCTGGTACCAGAGTCTGTCTTGGTTGCTTTCCTCATGACTGAGACAAAGTACCTGACACTACTTAAAGGAAGAGAAACTTATCGGGGCTGATGGTTACAGTCCCTGGCCAGCTAGCTCTTATTCAGAAAAAGCATGGAGAAAAGCTATGTGTGTAGGAAAGCTTTGCACATTATAGAAATCAGGAAGCAGAGAGAGAAAAGAGAAGCTGAGCAGGGGGATCATGTCTCCTAGTGGCCCACCTGGCCGGACCAAACTCTATCTCCAAAAGCACACACAGCTACTGAATTTACCAGTCAATGAATCCACCAGTGAGTATAACACCCAAAGAGCATGAAATCCAGTCACTTTCTAAAATCCCTTGCATGTGAGATTTGGGGAGAGATTCTCAACCTAAATGTAAAGTTGCCTCTCAGAGAGGCCCTCCTACACAGCAGTCCTCACAACCATCACTCTCCGTCTCCCTCATCTGATGATTCACAGGACACATGTCACAGCTGAGCATTTTCTTGTCATTGTTTTCATTTTCCCCTGCCTCCATCCCTACCGCACTACACTGTAATCACCCTAAAAACATGGACTTTGGATATCTTTGTCACTGATGAACTCGTGGTGCCTGTAGTAATCGTTAAATGAGCATCCCCAGGGTTTAACATGATACGTTGATATAGTCGTAACTGATTGCTGCGTCATGGAAGGGAGAAAGGGAGAAAAAAAGATGGGAGGAATAAAAGTTAAAACTCACAAGTTGATGATGTTGTTCTCCCTTCCTTTTTTTATTAAAAAAAAAAAAAAAGATGCTACATCTTTTATGGTGTTACTTTATTTTTGTCCAATCAGCCATTTTAAACAACTGACAAGAAACGGATCGGATAGTCCTCCAACTTCACACAGAATCCAGCAGAGCTGTGAAGCTCTTAATCGTGGGAACATTTCCAGACTTCTCCAACTCATTTCTAAAGTTTAGATGCCTGTATTGAATCACCAATTTCCACGTCTTCAGTAGATGTGCCAGAATTTGTACACAGCCTTGCACCTGGCCCTGAGTGGTTTTTGAAAACAATTGCATCAGGAACTCCTGTTCTATCCCATTTCTCCTGATCACTGTCTCCTAGCACGCTTCCAGATGTGTGTGAGTGGCCTCTCCCTTGACCTTCTCTTACGCTTCATCTCTCCCACAGTATCAACAGAGGCTCTCATTTGTTCTCTCACGAGTAGTACGTTTTCCCTTCTTGGTTTGCCTTGATTTCATAAGAAACATTTGCTCCCTGTTCTGAGTTTCCTCTGCTCTCTTGTCTTAGCAAACTGAGCACCTTTCTTACCAGAGTAAAGGATTAAGGCATCATCTTTCTTTTTTGAAACAAGGAACTACACTAACCCATCTCCCATCCACTGGCCACTTCTCATTCTCTCCACAGTTATTCCACAATCCCTGGCAGAGACCTGCCTTCCTGCCTCTCAGGAGCAAGAATAGAGAAATGCATCTGCTCCAGCCAGGAAATTAGAATTCATCCAGAGCAGGGAGGTCCCAGGACGCGCTCATTCACGTCGGGCCACAGTTCCTGCCTACTGATGTTTGTGCTTCCTTTCACAGTCCAGCATTGCTCCTCTTGGCAGAGAAGATGCATGTAAACTAGGCCTGGTGGAGTCCGCGCTGCTCACACCGACCATTCATCAACAGAACCCTGTGCTGCCAAGTACCCAGCCGAAGGCTTTCTTTTCTTCTTATTCCATGCTGCTTTATTTTTATGTATTTTTTTTTCCTAGTTAGAGATTTCTAAATCCTTAGTTCACTTTGGGCTTTAAATTTCCAATTTGGGGAAATTTTTCTTCTTTTCCTTTTCTTTCTTTCTTTCTTCCTTTCTTTTTTAATCTTTTACTGTTACACATGCCTTTATGCCTCTTTGCTTTAGAGCTCATTCTTTGAAATATTTATACATCTTCAAACATCCAAGTTTATGACCAGAGACCTGTGGGACCAACCTTATTCTATAGTTCCTTTTCTTCCCTCTTTTTCAGCTTAATCCCTGTAAAGTCATTGGAATAACAAGATGGAATCAGTACTCACTTTCGCAGATAACCTTCAAAAAAATTTTTACTGTACTCATTACAATTTGATTCACAGAATAGTATCACAAATAAATAATACTTAAAGAGGAAAACAAATCACATTCATACAAATCCAACCATCCAGAAATAATCACTATCAATATTTAAAAGTGCATTTTTACAGCCTGCTTTTTCCCTTCTATTCATTGAGAAAGGGGAAGGAGGAACATTTTACCTCTCATTTTAATGTTTGCTAAGTTCACCTTGCTAAATGTTCTTATTTGAACATTTAGCACTAAATGTTACTCTAAAACATGATGTTTAAGAGCAAGTCGTATTTCTGATATAGGTAAGTTATTCCTTCAGCGAGTACCTATTGTTACACTTAGGTTGTTTCCAGTGTTGGGTATTAGAAACAATGATATAATGAACACACCTGTGGGTAAACCTTTGGGTTTATCCGTGATTGTTACTTTAGGGTTCTTTACTAGAAATGGAACTACTTAATTAAAGAATAAATGATGCTTTGAGGTATGGATTTAAAAATCACTTTCCATATATATTTCCCATTCTCTATACATTAAACAGTTTATAATCTCGGATGGAAGCATGTAAGCTTTCCATATCTGAGACAACTGCAGGTATTAAATTTTTTAGATGTATTCATCCAATTTGATGAATGATAAATAATATTATTTTTGCATTTAATCATGCATACTTAATTTCTAATAAGAAATATTTTAGTGTATCTATGGAATTTATCTTCTTGTTTTGGTGAATTATCTGCTCTTATCTTTGATGTATTTCCCTATTATAATACTTGCTGTTTTTCTTAAATCATAGGAGCTTTTAATACCATAAAAATAGTGGCATACCTATCCTTATAAGTATCTTATTTCAGGCCAGCCAAATAGCTCAGCAGATTAAAGCGCCTGCAAGCAGGCACAGGGGCCAAGGGTTCAATCCTGGGGTGTGCTGAGACGGCAACAGAGGTTGGGCGTGGAGGTGGTCGCACCTGTAACCCCAGCTCTTGGGGGGCTGTAAACAGGCAGATCACCACAAGTCCAATCTAGTAGTGAGACCCTGAGCACCCTGCAGACCCTTCTATAAAATACAAAATAAAAGAAGCATCTTCTTTCTAGGTTCTAGTGTGATTTTAATTTTTAATTATTTCAGTGAAATTTGTTTTGTTTCTCCAGTGTACAGTCTGTATTTGCTATGCTCTCTACATTTTCTCTAACAAGAGACTTTTTAAAGGATTCATATTTTCTTCTGTGGTCTTTATTGATTTTTTTGAAGTTTAATATTAAATTCATGTGGAACTTGATTTGGCAAATATCACATAGTAAGCAATTTAATGTTTATATCAAATGGCTATTTTATTAAAAACTTCCCTTTCCCAGTGATTTTAAGAACCATATTTTGTCTTTTACAGCATCTTTTATATGCTTGGGTTTATCTTGGGATATTCTGTCCTATTGATTTGAAAAAAATGGCACATTTACTACTAAGGCTTCCTACTCAGAATGAAGTGCTTCATTTGCATGTTTTTATTCTTTCATTAACATATGAAGGTTACTCAATAAAGATCAGGTGTTTTTCAAATAAGCCTTCAAGCTTCTAACTAGGTTCAGTTTTCTGAACACATCTGGCATTGCCTTTCTCTTATATTTCTACTGGGCTATTGTTAAGATGTAGGAACATGGAGAGACACTTCACAGTACTACGCAGATCCTCCTTCTGGCCTTAGCCAGGCGTTTCCCCAGCTACCGGGTACTCATGGAAGACAGATCTGAGTCCTTCTCTGGAACTGCTTTCAGCAGAAGAGAGATGATTTCTCCAAGTTCATACCAGATGCTCCATAGCCAGTCACTGACAAATTGGAGTTACCAGACGGGCACGTGCTCAGGGAGCATCGGAGCTACAAGATTCCTCATAGGCTTGTCTGAGGTTTTTGTGGAGAGTGCAGCACCGTTCCACTCCTCTACTTACCCATAGGTATTGATCCTAAGGACACCCATGCACAGGATGGAGACACTCACTAAGATCGCCATCTCGTAGTCTACTTCTCTGAGAAACCCTAAGAAAGTTGTTTCCAGCAATGGTCTGAGAAAGAGAAACTGAACTAAAATAAAATCGGAAAATGAATCGCCTGCTAACCAGCCTTACAAAAAGTACCCCATGCCAAATAGTGGATGGCTTGTTGAAAACTGCAAAACTGTAAGCCTGTAATAGCAATGCAATGGCCATATCATGGACTAGGACAACACTGGAAGAAAATGTACTGGCGGGTGCAGTGGCTTAGGTGCTAGAGTAGTCCTGAGGAAGCACTAATTACAAGAGCAGTGGAGCCCAGTGGCTTGCTGACTGGCGCTGGTACAGTGGGGAGAGACAAGAACCGGCTAAGGATAATTAATCACTAATTGAAGGCTAAATGCAAAAATCAGAGGACCTCCTTGGCAGCTTCTAAAGAGGTTCTGATCTTCTAATCTGCTAGGGGAGGTGAGCAGTAAGGACCAAGCACAAGACTTAATTATAAGATTAACAAAGCTCCAGAGGAAGTGCAATTCTCAATTCTTGATTAAGTCTGTGATTCCAGGGTCAATTCCCTGATTGGAAAGGAGCGGCCTAAGACTTGCAGATCAACAACTTAAAAACCTTTACTTTGCAGATCCCCCTGAACTCTTAGCGCTTACAGAAGTATCCCAATGCTCCTTGTTCATTTGTAAGCAACCTACATGTTCTCTCTAGTTCCACAACTACCCCTATTTCTGACAGACAAGAGGACAATACCTATAATCATATCTTAATATAACCTTGCTTATCATGTGTTGTACCTACAAAGAAAAGAGAAAAAATTATATTTCCCAAATACTTCGAAAGTGTGTATAACAGGATATCTTAAGTATGCTGGGCCAATAATAAGGGCAGAACTTCAATTTGAGTAAGGGACAGTTCATCGGTATAGAACTCACTTCATCTACACGGGATTAAACATAGCAGTTCAGGAAATATCACTCATATTCAGTTAGGATTGTTCTCAGAAGATTAGAGAAAGAAATGTCTTAGTCACTTCCTCAACTTGGAGACAAAATACTTGACATTATCAATCTAAAGTGGAAGGGCTTTCCTTTTGGCTCATGGCATTGGTCCATGGCCAGCTGGTTCCCAAGCAGAAACAGGGAGGCAGGACATGCTCAACCGCGGAAGCTAAGAAGTAGAAAGAGACAGGAGCCAGAGACAAGAATATGCCCTCCAACTCCACGTTTGCAGTGCCCTGCCTCCGCCGTGCCCACTGACGAGTATAGCACCCCCATGATTCAGTCACCTTCTGCACACGTGAGAAATTTGGGGGGAAACTGAGATCTAAACTATAGCATTCTACTCTGGTCCCTAGGAGAACTGTGTGCATCTCATGATGGAAGATGCATTTAGTCCATCTCTAAGAGTCAACAAAATTTTGGCAGTTTAGTGTTATTTTTTTTTTTATGTCTTTTTAAGACAGGGTCTCACTATGCAGTTGAGGCTGGCCTTGAGCTCACTTTTGTAGCCCAGGCTGGTCTCGAACTTGCACCAATCCTCCTGTCTCAGCCTCCCAAG